>CM040825.1:32884656-33127156 GCA_022828995.1 Vimba vimba | reverse complement strand
TGTAACATGCAAGAAACATGCTAGCATCACTTAGCTAAGTTCTAAAGCATGCTATAAAAGCTCAATGAAGTTGTTGTAACTTAAGCATAAAATGTCCAATCTACCCCAAACTTCACACGTTTGATAAGAGTTATCTCTTGAACACATGTCCATGCTCATATTTAGTTATAGTCATAGCGCCGCCTGCTGGTAACAGGAAGTGACATTTAACACTGTTCTGGACTCCTAATAACATATTAAAAAATGCCAGTAGGTGCTAAACATCCTACCAACATACTAGAGACATGCTAAAACATACTAGCAAACACTTAGCTAAGTGCTAAAGAATAATATTACTGCAATTAAATATGAATTTGCTGTAACTCAGGCATGCAATGTCCAATCTACCCCAAAATTAATATGTAATATGCTAGAAACATCATAAAATATATTAGAAATGCTAAAGGAAGTTGTTGTAACTCAAGCATACAATGTCCAATCTGCCCCAAACTTCACATGTTTGATAAAAGTCCTGCACTGAACACATCTACATAGCGATATTCAGATATAGACATAGCCCCACCTACTGGCAACAGAAACTGACATGGTTAACAGTAATGCAGTACTAACCACAGTACTATTGTGTAGTAAGCATGCTAGCAACACTAAGCTGAGTCATGAAGCATGCTATTATCACCATTATACAAAACATTTTGTAACTGACTTTGACATACTCTCACTATACATACCCCTTAAATGTACATTGCCCAACCATGCTCTGTCTTCCTAAAGCCACCGAGTGATGATGGCACGGGTGCGAGGGCCCTTTCAATCGCTGCTTGCAGCTTTAATTGCTATTTGCTTTTTGACTAACTGAAAGACATCTTTTCACAAGTTTTTCCAGTTGTACTCATATCTACATATAATGAAATCACAATTATAATAATAAAAGTTACTTTTTGTCAAAGTTTAGGCACTTTTTGTACTGAAAAAAAAAAATCTGTTTTTCAGTAGTGTTATATTATGATTAGAATCAAATGAATTTGATCAATGGACAAAATCCATAATAACACAGAACACACAGACAGAAATGAAGTGGCACACTTTAAATTTGTAGAATTATATGAAAAACAGATGTTTGAAATAAATGATAAACTCTAAAAACTCCAACTTTTCTCTTTGTAACATCCTGATCAGGTTTGATTCTAATCATAATGGAACATTATTGAAAAACTGATTTTTTTCAGTACAAAAACTGCCAAACTTTGACAAAAAGTAACTTTTATTGTTATAATTGTGATTTCATTATATGTAGATATGAATCTAACCGGAAAAACTTGTGAAAATAAGTCTTTTAGTTTGAAACTATTAGTACTTTTAGAGCTCTGCAGCCATCTACTGGTTAAAGGGATTTATTTATTGTTTTACTTTTAAAACTGCATTTCCCAAGATTTGGCCAAAAATCTTACACTAAACCATGTCAAATTATCCATGTTATCCCCATTAATGAAAGTTAGAAATGTGGGTATTTTATAAGGCACATTTTGTATTAATTTTTCTTTCTTTTTTTTTGAACATTTTGTGGAGTAAAAATGTCCAAATGTAGAGTAAAAACATTAATAAACTGAGTAAAATTACATTTGTTTAAAATATATATATTGTTACAAAATTACATTTTGTTGCCTGGGGTCTCTCAGACCCCAAACAGCCTGACTGTAAACCGCAAACGAACAGCGCACAAGGGTTAAAGTTGTGGAACATAGTACAGAACAAAGTGCAGCCATAACAGGGCATTGTGTATCAAAAAGGTAAATGAAAATAAATAAATACAAATAAATAGAATGAAGAAAAAAATATATCTATATAGAGATGTCATTTAAAGGGTTAAGTTATGTTTATGCACTAAACAAGACCAATAAACTTGATTTATTAACCTATTAACACAGTATACCCCATTTTCCCATGATATATGTACTTACAAGGCATTTGCCCACCGGCAACTATAGTTGCCGCTTGGACTTTTGACTAAGTATACAAAAAACTATAGATCTCTTGTAAGATTTGTTTTGTTTGGCTGATTCTAGAGACCTTCATGATTATGTAGATATATATATGTCAACAAGAAATGCTTATTAGTAACATGAAAATGACCTTTCTTTGGGAGGGTTTGCCTTCGCCATGCTTCCTGGAAGTAGGGGTAGGAAGTTGACAGCCTCATGTGACAGGGAGGAAGTGAATACCTTTTTTTTTTCTTGAAATCCTTTATTTGGTTGTTTGCTTGCATTTCATTGAGAAATAAAACATAGACAACATCTAGAAAAATATTTACAAAAGGAAAATGACAACTATGTACTGCGGCAACTATAGTTGCCGGTGGGCTTAAATGGGTTAATAAAAAAATGAATAAAATACAACTGTATAATTGTGCAAAAGAAAGAACAATAAAAAACACATTAACTTTTAAAGGGAGGAAGAAACGTAAACTCTTCTGTTTTTCAGACACAAATTCATTCATGAAACTCATCTCACCCTTGTATTGTTATTTATACATTTACAAAATTGTCAATTTTCTCATTCATCTTGTGTTATGGTTATGATGTAACACAGTTAGGCCTGCGCTGCGTTTCCCAAAAACATTTTAAGAGTAAGTTTATCATAGAGACCATTGGTGGAAATTGTTCTATGATCAATAGGCTTACGATGCTATTGGGAAACACAGACCTGTGCAGTTCATGCTAATACTAATATTATTACATTTCAATATTTATTTTTTTATTTATTTTTTTAACATTGACATAGCCTGATTATTTTATTTTTATTTTTTAATTTAAATAATTTTACTATATCTTGTGTGATGTGTTTCACAGAGAGCTGAAGAGGAGAGTCATGTGGAGTATGTGTCTGTCAGCATGAGAAGATGATTCATTTTCAGCAGGATTGAGTCTTTCCCTCTAGTTTTCCTTTGAGAATAATCAGAAAATCCCAGCGGACAAATAGCCGGATCATTCTGACGGGTTTGAATATTACATGAAATCACACAGTAATTACACAGTGATACCATGGTCATTGAACCAGGTTTTGGTTATTTTGGCAGTGTGGGCAGGTGCAAATCCTGCTGGAAAATGAAGTCAGCATCTCCATAAAGCTTGTCTGCTGAAGGAAGCATGAAGTGCTCTGGAAATGTCCTGGTAGACGGCTGCGTTGAGTGGACAGCACAGTGGACCAACACCAGCCGATGACATGGCTCCCCAAACCAACACAGACTGTGGAAACTTCACACTGGACTTCAAGCATCTTGGATTGTGTGCCTCTCCATTCTTCCTCCAGACTCTGGGACCTTGGTTTCCAAATGACATGCAAAATTTGCTCTCATCAGAAAAGAGGACTTTGGTCCACTGTGCTTTATTAAATCCAGAGTCAACGCAGCCGTCTACCAGGACATTTTCAGAGCACTTCATGCTTCCTTCATTTTCCAGCAGGATTTGCACCGGCCCACACTGCCAAAAGAACCAAAACCTGGTTCAATGACCATGGGATTACTGTGTAATTACTGTGTGATTTCATGTAATATTGTAATTTTCTGGGATTTTGATTTCGTGGGTTTCATAAGCTGTAAGCCATAATCATCAAAATGATAACAAATAAAGGCTTGAAATATCGCACGTTGCATGTAATGAGTCTAGTTTCACCTGTTAAGTTGAATTCTTGAAATAATTCAACTTTTTTATGATATTCTAATTTTATGACCAGCACCTGTACTCAAGAAGTGAAAGAGAGCCCTGGAAACCTTAAAAGGTGATCTGAAATCAAACTGTGAAATACAGTTACTGCGAAATATGAAATTATTAGGCCTATTGATATTCAAGGGAATCCACATATTCATGACCTTGTACTCATGCTTTGATATGCTTGTGTTACTGTAGTTTCAGTAGTTATTTCCAGCAAGAGGAGCCAAAACTTCATATATAGCACACTATTTTTATAAAGATTGTATCCTGTTTTTGTCTGTCAGTCTCATTTTAAGAATAAATTCAATGTCTGACTCGCTGTTGTATTATTTATGGCATCATGCAGATGATCAGTGGTTGTAGTTTTCATCAGTGAGAAACACTGTTAAACAACTTTATTTCTTCAGTATTATAACAGCGCTGTTATCAGGCAAAACACATTAACTACACATTTTGTCATTTCATTTAGTTATTTATGGCTCTGATCTGTTCTGTGACAGGTGGGTTTGGTTCACGTAATAAATCCACCAAAATTCAATAAAAACATTATTTTTAACAACTTGAGACATTTTTTTTACTTGCAGTTCTTAGTCTACCGTTTAGTCTTTGGCGTGTGTGTGACTCCAGCAGTGAATGTCACGTGACTAATCACGCTTTATTAAACCTCCGCACAAGACAAGGCCTACACTAGAGCATTACCAGGAATTAACCTTTCAAAAATCAGCTCCACCACAACTTAAGTAGGCTATATTAAATAAAAAGCTTTTCAAATTACAGTTGATAAGACACTCATATTGCTAAGGACTGAGAGAACAATCTTTATGTGAAAGTGTTTGTATATATATATATATACCGATCAGTCACACCATTATGACCACTGACAGGTGAAGTGAATAACACTGATTATCTCTCCATCACAGCACCTGTTAGTGGGTGGGATATATTTGTCAGGGTTTTGCCCTGGCAGCGTTGTCTGTGTTGTCTCTGTTTAATGTATCTATGTTTATGTTGTGCTTAAACACATGGCTGTGTCTTTGTTTGTGTTTGCCATGTGCTCCTTTGTCCCTTCCTCCTTGTTTCCCGTACCACGCCCCCTTGTTTAGTTGAGTCCGTGTTTGAGTGTTAGCACCTGTCTCCTCGTTAAGTCCCTGTTTGTCTGAGTGTGCTCACCTGTTCCTCATGTTCTTAGCTCCCTTTATATGTTTGCTCTTTCCCTCTTGTATTTGCCAGTTCGTTAAATGTTGTACTTCAGAGTACTACTGTGTCTCAGTATCGTTAAGTCGTTAGTGTTTTGTTGTAGAAGTTTGTTAGTGCTCTGTTTACTGCCATTGGCTCTGTCTTGTTTCCCTGTTCCAGTCCTGGTCCAGTCCTGTCCAAGTCCTGTCCAGCAAGCAGCCCTGTTCTGAGCCTGAGATACCTGAGTGTCAAGCTGTAAGAAGTCAAGCTGTAAGAAGTTCCTGTCTGGCTTTAGCTGGTTGCCTCTGGTCTCACTCTGATCTGCCATATCTTCACTCCGGCCTACGGATACCTCATTACATCTGCTGCTCTGCTGTTGGCATTGTCTCATCTCTACCTATTGTTTGGATTGCTACCTTCTCCTACCTCGTCGTGTTATCTGTTTATCAATAAAGCTGTTAATTGTCATCCTGCATTTGAGTTCTCCTTCACAGATCCATAACAATATTAGGCAGCAAGTGAACATTTTGTCCTCAAAGTTGATGTGTTAGAAGCAGGAACAATGGACAAGCGTAAGGATTTGAGCGAGTTTGACTCCTGGGTCAGAGCATCTCCAAAACTGCAGCTCTTGTAGGGTGTTCCCGGTCTGCAGTGGTCAGCATCTATCAGAAGTCACAACTTACAGGACTTAAAGGATCTGCTATTAACATCTTGGTGTCTGATCCCACAGCACACCTTCAGGGGTCTAGTGGAGTCCATGCCTCCACGGGTCAGGGCTGTTTCAGCATATCGTCCCCTTGGAATTATAAGGTTCTATCTGCGTTCTGAGCAGTTTTGAGATATTGAGCTTTAAAGTTTTTGCATTCCATTCGACTGTGTAGAAAGAACCTTTTTATTTTCTAAATAAAAAGTTCCAAAATGTACACAACTTAAAAAACAACATCACATAATGTAAAGAAGTGGTCACAGAATAAGAATATGTGAATAACTAAATTTTAACAAAAATGTCAGATAGAACCTTATAATTCCAAGGGGACGATATATATATATATAAAACACTCATATATTTTACAGATTAAACTTGTGAATGGCAGTGTTAAATATGATCACTGTGTTTCTATTGTTTTTCTGTCTCTGTGTGAAACAGTTTCTCATCATGTTTCTGTAGATTAAAGTTCAAAGCTGTTCCTGGCAGGACAGAAATAAACTCCACACACGCACTGAATGCCCAGTCTCACATATAAGATGTCCGTCCACCCAACTGATCAAACCACACAAAAAGAAGAAAGAAAGAAATAACCCACAGCAGGTTTCAGTTTGACTCAGAAGCAATGAGATCATACACGGTTTTAAAGTTGTACTTTTCCCCATACACTATAACTGAGAACTGAATAAATATATACAACAATTTTAAATCACGAGTTACTCTCTATTTTTCCATGAAATGTAGTGTTTATATGACATGTTATTTTACATGTGTATACGAGTGTGCGTGTGTGTGTGTGCGTGTGTGTGTGTGTGTGTGTGTGTGTGTGTGTGTGTGTGCATTAGGAGGGTCAGACTCTGTCGGGGGAGGATTCACAAGCTTGTGTTTGTTAAGATCTGTTGTGCGTTCATTGATAGTCTTATTAGATCAGGCGTTTCACTGAACAGCTGCAAATGTTTCACATGTTTGTTTTGTTCTGTTTGTGCTTCTGCCGTCTGATCGGTAAGTTATAAACATATGTGTGTTGTTTATTCACATATCAGAGTAATAAACTCCTGCGACAGTTCAAATTCGATAATTTTCATCCACTGTGATCAAATCTCTCTTGTTGTTTTAGAAATCATGATTTCAATGATTACAAATGCAAATCCTCCCCAGCACTTTTTAAAAACAGAATTTAAATATTTTTGAATTCTTCTGCAGTAATCATAGACAACTACAAACGTAATGGGAATTCAATAATACCAAATCTATTGTATATTGAATGTATTGTAATTAAACATTTAAGCTGTAATTAATTCATCATATCATTTTTATTTTGCTCTACAGCAAATCATTTTAAAGATCACATTATTGATTCCCTCAAATTTGTCTGTTTTTTCATATTGTTTTGTGTCTTTGTTGCTGTTAAAGGTTACAAACTGATTTCAATCTTTGTAAACAAACAAAAGCTTTAATCTGTTATTTTTCTGTTCATGTTCATCAGGAGTGTTTGCAGCCGAAACAAATAAGATACAGTCAGTGTCAGTGATGGAGGGAGATTCTGTCACGCTAAACACTGATGTTACTGAAATAAGTGAAGACGAAGACATACTGTGGAAATATGGAGCTGAAAAGTCTCTGATAGCTAAAATCAGCATTGAGAACCGAATCTCCTCCACATATGATGATGTTCCTGATGGGAGATTCAGAGACAGACTGAAGCTGGACAATCAAACTGGATCTCTGACCATCACAAACACCACAACTGAACATGCTGGAGTTTATAAACTAGAGATAAGGGGAATGAAGCTGACAATAAAAACATTCAGTGTTTCTGTCTATGGTGAGTTGAGATCATTTGTCTCGTCTTTTACAAATTTACAAGTAAAACTCAATCCGCAGCATTTGTAGCATTGTGTCGATTACCACAAAGAAAAACTCATCTCTCATTTGGAGGTTACGGCGAGGCACTTATAAAGGAACGTGAACGAGGCCAAAATTTGAAGGATTTAAAGGAAAATTCAGAAACACTTCAGCATTTTTAAAGGCAGTTTAAGGTTTATGGCGTATTGTCGTAGCAAAAGGTTAGCAAGTGATTTTTCACACTAAAACCATGTAAAAACACACATTGTTCACATCATGTGGCTGTACTATTGAAACAACGAGTATTTTAACATTTACAGATCGGCCCCATTCTATGAAAACTTGTTTCCGCCACTTAATAAAAAATTAAAATGATAATTGCACAGTTTAATTGCACAATTCAGAATTTTTTTCTCAGAATTGCGAGATATAAACTTGCAATTGTGAGAAAATCGATCTTTTAAATTATTTAATTCCGTGACGGAAACAAGCGTCCACACCATTCAGTGCTTCACTGTAACCCAGATTTGTGCTTTTCTGGTGGACAAATGGAAATAAATTGTGGCAATCAACATTGTCAAAACTGCATTAGATTAAGCTTACTTTAAAATTAACCCAGAATATTATTTTAAATATGTATACACTGAAATATTTTATAGCTTGAGATGCACTTACTGACAGTGAACACACTACTCTCAAAATAAGTTGGCTGTTTAGATTTATCCATATTTCTCTTTATTCTCTCATGTTTTTCAGCTCGTCTGCCTGTTCCTGTCATCAGCAGAAACTGTGCTTCATCATCACACCAGAATTGTTCATTGGTGTGTTCATCAGTGTTGAATGTGTGTGATGCGACTCTCTCCTGGTACGCAGGAATCAGTGTATTGTCCAGCATCAGTGTGTGTGATCTCAGCATCAGTCTCTCTCTACCTCTGGAGGTGGAATATCAGGATAAAAACACCTACAGCTGTGTGCTGAACAATCCCATCAGCAACTAGACCACACATCTGGACATCAACACACTCTGTCACACATGTGCAGGTACCACAGCACTGATGATATATGTGTGTGTGTGTGTGTGTGTACAGATTCACTCACACTAATGACTCTCTTCTTCAGTTCCTCCAGTCTCAGTGTCTCTGATAGTGTTGATCTCTGCTGGATCTCTGATGATTGTAGTTGCAGTCGGGATCTTTTGGATCTGCAAAAAAAGAAAAGAAAGAAAAACAGACAAAGAAGGCAAGTGTTATTTACTGCTTTTAAACAAACTTTATAATAAACAAAACTTTACACCCTAAAATACACTCTAAATATATAAACTCTGATAACCCTGAATATAATTTTAAAATAATAATTGTCATTATTTTGTAGTTAACACCCTTAAGATTATTTAAAAGAAACCAAAATAATATGTGTAGTTAGTGTTTAAAAAAGACACACAAAAAAACAGATCCTTCTTTTCTAAAATTTCTCCAAAACATAAAAAATACAAAAGCTTTCTCCACTTTATGAACATAATTTTACATGTTCCATAATTATTCCATGTACATGTTACATAATTTCCTTATGTACATGTTACAATCTATATTGTTGAAAGCGCTATATAAATGAAAAGTTGACGTGTAAAGATGCAGCTGGTGCTAAAGTTAAAATATGTTATTGATTACTTTTGTTCAACTTGTTGAGCATCAATTTCACCAAACAAAGAATGCATTTGACTTAAATGTCCTGCCTGAGTTTGATTTATAACTTATGTGTAAAAAATGTCTCTCTAACTTTATTTACTAATTTTAAGGTGATAGTTCAAATTTAAATTTAGTGGAATGAAATTTGTTAATGTCATTTTTTTTAAAGGACTGTGTTAAACATTTAATGAAATGTGTGCATTTATGCTTTAAATTTGACGGCCATAATAATAAAAATACATACATTATGCTGTAAAGAATCAGATGTAATTAGTATTGAGGTTTGTTGTTTTAATGCATCTATTATCATTGAAACAGTTGAGATTCGCGAAGACGAGATCACTTACGCTGAACCAGCGTTCTACAAAAGAAACGCACAGAAAACGGTAAGAAAATGTTATTAAGTTATGTTGTGTTTCTCTGTGTCATTTCAGCAGTGAGTCAGATGGAGATCAGTGTGTGCAAATTGTGTTTTTGACTGTATAATGATCCATCAAACACACAACAGCACCAAATCAGATGTTTAATAAAAGCCATAAGATTATCAATGCAAGAAAGACTTTTGTGTCAGATTAACATGTTAGCAAAACCGGTTGAGAACCATTGATATAGAAGATGATGTTTGATGTCATTTCCTCAAGATGTTTAAGTTTACATGCAGTGCTGATAAATGTGATTAGAAAAACTATATTTCTTGTGTTGTGTTTTTACAGAAAGTTGAAGAGGAGGATCATGTGGTGTATGCACCAATCACAATGAGAAGATGAACAAACTTCAGTCTTTTTATAAGTACAAGACCCAACTGTGTGAAGTCCTGCGTCGAGTCCGAGTCTATGTTTGAGTTTTTGGTGAGAATCACCATATTGTATCAGGACGTCCCAGCAGACGTAGAGCAGGATCAAAATTTAAACTATTAAATGAAGTGGTCTCCTAAAAACTTAAACAAACTTCCCTTTTTAACCAATTAAATCATATGATTCATTAGAGCATTTCATGTTTGACTTTTAAAGTCTTAAAGGGACCATGCGTGTAATCTCATGAAAAACACAGATGCAAAACACTCATGAACACTGTGGTCTCATGTATTCACATCTGAACAGAAATGTGGTTTGATCTGCTGGGTGGATGGACAGCTTGTGCGTGAGTGTTTCTGCTGATGGACGTGTGTGTTTGATGTCAGTTTGTGATCGTCTCAGTCTGAGGTGTGAATAGCCTGTGAATAGCCTGTGGTTGAAGGACTTTTTCCATTCCTGCTCACATGAAACCGTCGACTTCTGCTCTACAGAAAACCTGTTTTACTACAAAATACTGAACTCAGCACTGGTGTTTAACAAAAATATCATATACTTTGTGTGCGTGATGATCAATACTCATGCAGTGATCCTGTAGTTAAGCAGTGTGACACTCTCAGGGTCATATTCTTACAAAGATCATATCATTTTCCTGCCAGTGTCTGGGTAATTTTAAGAATAAATGCAATGTATGACTTACAATTTATGATTTATGTTTGATGGTTGTTCATTTATTTTGTTTTCATCAGTATGGACAAGAAACTAACTTAATGCTGCTAACAACCTTGATTTTTTTTTTCAGTAGCATAACAGTGGTCCTGTCCATAAAACATAAATGTAGAAATTCATAGAACAAGATCAAGATCATAATTAGATAGAAAATCTCACCTTAAGTTTCCTTGATAGTGGTAAAGTCCAGATGCAGTGATGAGGACAGCTCAAGATATCCACTCCTGCTCCAGTTCTGTAGGATGATGACGAATCAGGGAACAAAACACAGGTGTGGGTGAAGAAGTGCTGATCCTACAAATAATTCAAACCACTTTTTTTTAGATAAATTAATATCCCTAATTAGCATATAGTGTTCTATAGGCTACCTGTTTAGTAGGCTACCTAGAGTGCTCTGAGTGTTTGTTTACTAGTCAAAGTGCCCACATCTCTGTGCTTTTCTCAGTCTCTGTGATCTTCTGGTTTGATGTCTCGGTTTCCTCCTTCAATGTGCATCTGAGGGACTTTTCACCTGATCCATCATCATCTTCATTCAGGTGAAAATCTTAAAATAATAGCATGTCTCCTCAACAACACACATTATTTTAGTAATCATTCATATCTGGAGCACAGGACTGAAATTGTTTACACACTGATAAGTAATTTATTTTTTTCAACTTCTAAGAAAAGTGACATGAAGTCAGATTTACAGCTCATGCGGAAGACAATATTAACTATGATGCCGCCAAGATGACGTCATGTGAACACAGCTTCATCCAGGGAGATGTACACAAGAACATACATTTTTAATCAAAATTAAAAAAAAAATAGTGTGTTGACAATGAATAACTTCATAGCTGCCATGTTCTTAATCGTAAATAATATCCTTCATCAAACCTATATGTGTTCCCATCTAATGCTTCTGTATTGTAATTTAAACAACCTCCCTAACTGCATTTCTATCCCAACAATCCTGCCATTTCAACACTGAGATATAGTTTCCGTTTCCTTTTACTTCTACATGGGCTACCTAAAACTCAAAGTAGATATTTAAACACTCTCAGAAATAACCAGGCTATGACAACACTTGACCACTAGAGGGATTAATCACATTCCCACCCAGAATAAATGTGGTATTTGCTTTGTCAAGCATCATTACTAGGCTACTGCTTATGGTATCTCACAAAAGTGAGTACACCCCCTCACATTTTAGCAAACATTTTAGTATATCTTCTCAAGGGACAATACTACACAGTGTAGCTTTAAGAATAAGATGTTTACATTTAGTCAACAAGACCAACTAATAACTGAATTTGACTAAATGAACCAGTTCAAAAGTTTACATACCCTTGAAACTTAATAATATGTGCTTTTACCTGGATGATCAATGACTGTTTTGTCCTGAGCAGCTTAACTGCCCATTGTTCTTCAGAAAAAAATATCCGCATCTTCTCTAAATTTAAACCCTTTCCAACAGTCAATGTATAATTTTCAGATATATATTTTCAGACTGAGGACAATTGAGGGACTCTATTACAAAAGGCGAACACATTCACTGATGCTCAAGAAGGCATTATGATACATTAAGAGTCTGGGTGTGTAAATGTATTGAATACGATGATCAGGGTATTGTACTTTTGTCTTCTGGGAAACACGCAAGTATCTTATCTAGCTTCTGCAGTAGCCTACTATAAAAGGAAGTATGATCTTTAACCAAAATAAGAAAAATAACACATAATTCTGTTCAAAAGTGTAATGCTTGCAATTTGTGAACAGAACTGTAATGAGCCTTTGAATTGCGGTAAAAGGTCAAACCAAAAATGCAAGTCATGTGAGATTTGTTTAAACCATATAGAATACATTCAAATATGCCCATGCAAACTAGTACATTTGATTAGATTTTGAATTGAAAACCATGCAAGAAAAAAAAAAAAAAATTGCTGGTCTCTTCACAGACTGAGCAAGAGTGTTTAATATTTTGTGAGTTATGGTGTTATAGGTTTTAGTACATCTAATTAGTCAAACTAAGGATCCAATCTATTCTCCTTTGCTCTTGGAGCTGTGATTGCAAATGATAGTACACTGTAAGAAAAATAACAGAAAAACAAAAAGTCAGGCCATGAAAATAAGACAACATGTGTTGTGCTTGCTTGACTGCTATGTACATGAGTTGTATGGACATGTAGAAAAGTCATTGAAATGCAAAATTGCAATTTTGCATGTCACTGAAAGCCTAAATGCAGTCGCCAGAAGTAAAAAGCTAAAGGTAGGCTATAAACGAACTACACCACAGTCCACCATTCAACATCACCATCAACGCCACCTTTGTCCCAGAAGTTAGAATAGTTATAAGAGCACAATTATAACTATAACAATGCTGTAAAAGCGGACTGACTTTATCTGTTCGCCGTGATGACATTTAATGTCCTCGACAGCCTCTGTAGTCCCATTTTTAGCAACCACCTTTTTCAAGACACGTAAGAGCTTCAAAAAACCCAAAGTGTGGTGATATTGATGTATTTTATGTCATGGAATAAAACGTGAAAGTGTCTTGAGCTTGTGTTCACCACAGACATTATTTCAGCCATTAAACCAAAACCCCATTCAAAAATCCATTTACTTCGGGACGATGAAACTGGTAGTGCTAAAATGCAACTCGCTTCTGCGTTTTGGCCCACAAAGTGATGTCATACCTGCATTACTCTATAACTGCGCCTCCATTTCCATATATGGTTTTAATGCTCTGAGTCTGAACCATATATTTTCACAATTTCCATACAATTTATTAAGTAGACATCAGAGGTAGTATGGGCAGTTTTGCAGTATTTGATTTTAATTCAACCTTTAACAAACACATAAATGACATGCGGAAAGAACACGTGTGTGCATTTATAATTGCTCGCCATCACATCACAAATGGAGAATCTATAATTTGTTTCTTTATATTTAAAACATTTTTAAGCCGTCTTTCTTAAAACATTGAATGGATGTTATCTTTTGAACTCTTGGCATAAAAACATACTGAGGTTTACCAATATTTCATGTTCATTGCTATTTTTTAAAAAAAGGGTCTGAACACGTCTTATAATACACAAAAAATAGCTGCTCCTTTGTAATTTTTTTATTAGTCACCAAGTATGAAAATTAGAGATTGTAAGCTTTCAAATGATATATAGTTTGTCAATATTACTTTAGGTTTTTACTAATATATTATTGTTGTTAACATATAATGGCAAACGTTTCAATGGGAGCAGTGACATTTAAGGGTAAGCAAACACTATTCACCATAATGGTGACTGCAAACTTTTTTTTTTTTTCAACAAATCATCCATATACATCTGTTAATAAAAAAAACAATAATAAAAAAACAACTTTTCTGCACATTTTGTGTGAAAATAATCTGGTTAGTTATAAGTGAAGCTGGGAATGGTGTTTTTGTTGTTTAACTCTCCTCTGCTGAGATCTTGAGAGATCTGTTAGTGTTTAATGTTCTGTTTGGATTTAAATAGTTTCTGTTGTCTGCGTTTTGTGGGTCATCATTGTGCTGAAGAGCAGAGTCTGTGCTTTAGTCCCAAAGAATTGTTAAAGTGCTGAATATTATGTAAAAAGAAGTAGCTGTATTATTTAGAACCTTATGTTTTTTTTTTTTTAATTCAGCTAAATTTTAAATATGTATGAAGTATTTGGACAGTATCTGCAGTTTAATAAATACAATTAAATTCAGTCCAACACTTCTTGTATGTCTTTGTATTAACAACTTACAACTTTGAGTAAAACATGGTTGAGAAATTTAAAGAGGACATATCATTAAAATCTGAATTTTTCCGTATTTAAAGGGATACAGGATTTAGCATTAAGCTTTGTATTAGTAGAAAACCTGCAGTATTTTCGAATTACCTTGCTTTCCACCCTCATATCCCCCTGTAGTATTTTCGAATTACCTTGCTTTCCACCCTCATATCCCCCTGTAGTATTTTCGAATTACCTTGCTTTCCACCCTCATATCCCCCTGAGACGAGAGATTTATGTATTTTTTGTCTGGAAAAAATCCTCCGATGATGCAAAAATCATCATTTTGCATCATCGGAGGATTTTTTGGCCAGAGGCTAAAGACTACAGCGAGTAGTGGGGGCTGTCCCGCATGTTTTCAACCTGCCCATAGAGGGTGGGATCTCACTCACAGAATGTACACATAGTGTCAGCCATCTTTTTTTGGAAGCTAAGCTAGCAGGCTCTTGTTCTGTGGAGAAAGCTGAGTAGTAGTGGTTACCATCCTCTTTTTCCCGGACATGTCCGGCCGTCGAGATCGTCCAAAATGTCCGGGATTCGGCTTTTGCTTTCTGCAGTCGCCATTCATTGTTTACATGCACACCTTTTGTTTCAATCTAACTGAATTTATTCCGATTGGTGAATCTGAATGTAGTGTTTACATGAACGCTAAACAAATGATCGGTTGATGTGCGTTTTAACATTGCTAAGAAAATTCCTGCTCCTCCGTGAGAGATACGAGACAGCTGCGTCTCAGAGGTGCCGCTCATCAGTAGGCTAATCATGCCACCGGCCTCCCGTTGTTCTCCCACGGCCCTCAGTCTCGTCCTGCTGTGAACATAATGAATGGCGACTGTAGAACGCAAAAGCCGAATCATGGACATTTTGGGCGGTCAAGAAATCCCGGTCAGACTCATCACGGAGACTCACTTGTAGCCTAGTCTTGTTGTCTAACTGCGCTCTCTTACCGGTAGGCGTGGCATGGGAGTGGCCTCCTAGGGCAGCGAAGCAAGTGCATTCTGGGAGTTGTTGTCTTTCATTCATATAAGCCAATAATACATTTTCTGGCTTTTCTCAGTCTAGAAAGCTCCAAATTCAAAAATAATTTCACATTTCTTCTACATAAATGACACATTTTAAATACACATTCATCTTTCCAGAGGTGAAGTATCCCTTTAAGTTGTAGGATTGAAAATAATCAATCCTTTGATATTTGAAATGACCACAGACATCTGCTTTACTGTTTTCCACCCCCTCTTTCTACCACAAGGACCATTTGGAGTTCCTAAAGGCACAAAGGGGCTGATAGTGATCAAGGCCTGTACTTTGGGGGTCAATGAATTGTCACACCTTTAGTCCAGTGGGGGAAGTTGTAATTATCTGATTGGTCAGCTTTAATGTCTCACATTTGGGTTTTAGTCACATGGTCAGGAATAGTCCAGTCATTTTATGAAAAAAGGTTGAACAAATTGCATCAGAAGCAAACTCAACTGATTTTGTATCCTCAATATGTCCTGAGTAAGGAAAAAAAGCCCAGAAGAATCCCATTAGGGGAAAGTTTCGAAAAAGACCCAAATATAGCCTATTCATATGCCTATCCATTCTTTTTCTTATGTGAATAGGGTAAAAATGTTAACCTTTAGATATCAACATGAAAATTACTGTGTTGATTATGTACATCAAGACAAAAGCAAAAAATCTATTACAAGTTTTTTTAAATTGTTTGTTAACATGGACAAACGGTGCATAATATAATTATGTATGTGCTAATTTGCATAAATACCACAACAGATCTAAACATTGGGTATAGCCAGGTGAAAATATCTTGTTGAATCTTGTTGACACATAACAGTAAAATGTTAAGGTCTGAATGGAACCCATTTAGGCTACCCATAAGCATTAATACATAGAGTCAGGAAGAAGTACTTTAAAAACCAGCCTTTATTAATTATTATTGCAGAGATGGTGTTTGGGGCTGTGTCTGTGGGACTGTTTCTGGGGATTCACTTTATAATTTGCCTTCCTTTTGTCTTCTGCATTCTCCTTACCATTGTCTCCTGTTCTTCCCTCAGACTCATCCCCCAGAAACAGTCCCACGGACCCAGTCCCAAACCCCATCTGTGCACTAATAATTAATAACGGCTGGTTTCTACAGTACTTCTTGGTTGACCCCCATTTTGGCTAAAAATGACTGGATTAGAAAGGATAAAAGAAGATTGTCACCGTTGCTCTGGCTCTTTTATGCTCTGGCTCTTTGATTCTCATGCTCCCAATCTTAGGGCACTCTCTCTTTACCTCCTCTTTTCTCTCTCTCTGGTAACATTTTACATATATGCTGGGTACAATTAATGGCATAAGAGTTATCATCATCTCATACATCTATAACTATTTAAAGTGTAACCATAACCATATTTTGTCATTAAACCTTTTCAATTACAAATAATGTGCTAACTAGTTTTGAATCTGCACGTTTCCACCCACGGCGAAAAGGGAAAAATAATAATAATAAATCAACTCCACATCTGATTCCAAGTTATCAAGGCCTGACGTTCCAATTCAGCCTATTGCAGTTTCCGCCAGTAGTGGGCTGGGCACTCGTGCATTGTAAGCAATGACGTACATCCGAGTGAACGAGACGGAGGGAAGTTAGCGAGTGAAGGGCATGACAATTTTGGACTGAAATGCAGCAAAGTTCTAATGCAATAAAGTTCGAGCAAAAGATGTAAACTGTTCTGACGTTGCTGCACAGATGAGCACTGAACTCTATTTGACCAAAAAAATGTCACAGCTATCTTAAAAAAGACCTCAGGGAACTGTGTCAAATTGTGTAAAAGTTAAATATGATGGTACATGCAAGTCGATTAGAATTAGGTGGATCAATGTAACTCCACAACAACTACATAAATGTATCCACTTACCTTTCAGAAATGTCCTGGTGCATCTAACATGTGCAAACTCTGCCTGAGTCTCTCTGTAAGGCTGCACTTGACTCTGCTATAGTTATTTCTGAGATTTTGGATGAATGAAGTTCCCATTTGTTATTTCCAAAGTATCCGAAGCTCATGAAAAGGATCAGCCCTCTTCTGAACGGAAGCGGGGAACAGCAGCTCATTTACATTTAAAGGGACACAAGTTTAGAAAGTTTAGTAGATTATTCGCACTAAATGAATGGTTAATGTCATGGTGCAATGAGCAGAAACTGCTCTTTGTAAATAATTGGAATCTGTTTTGGGAGCGACCTAGGCTCTTCCGCGCTGATGGCTTACACCCAAGTAGAATCGGAGCGGATCTTCTGTCGGATAACATCTCCAAGACGTTAAATACCGTTTGACTAGTAACCAAAAGTCCAAATCACAGTCTCTGCTGCACCAATTTAATTGACATAAATACTAGTGTAGAACATTGCATAGAAACTGTGTCTTTTCCTCGTTTAGTGAGATCAAAAAATAAATCTGCAGGATCTAGGAAAAATCTAATTGTTATTAAAAGAGAAAATCTCGCTATTAGTGAACAAAAACAATTTCTAAAGCTAGGTCTTCTAAACATTATATCACTCACACCTAAGGCAGTTATTGTAAATGAAATAGTCACAGATAATAGCATCGATGTACTTTGCCTTACTGAAACCTGGCTTAAACCAAATGATTATTTCGGTCTAAATGAGTCTACTCCACCAGGATACTGTTATAAGCATGAGCGCCATCTGATTGGTCATGGCGGCGGTGTTGCAACAATCTACAGAGATATTCTTAATGTTACTCAGAAAACAGGATACAAGTTTAATTCATTTGAAGTACTTGAACTAAATGTTACGCTCTCAGATGTAAGAAAAAAATCCCTATTATCTCTAGCCTTGGCTACCGTATATAGAACGCCAGGGCCTTACGCTGATTTCCTAAAAGAGTTTGCAGATTTTCTCTCAGATCTATTGGTCAATGTTGATAAAGCATTAATTGTTGGAGATTTTAACATACACGTAGATAATTCAAATGATGCGTTAGGGGCTGCGTTTACAGATTTATTGAACTCCTTTGGGGTCAAGCAAAATGTCACCGGACCAACTCATCGTCTTAATCATACACTCGATTTAATTATATCATATGGAACCGATCCAACCGATATAGATATCATTCCACAAAGTGATGATGTCACTGACCATTACATGGTAACTTGCATATTACGTACTGCTGTAATATGTCATGCTGCGCCGCGTTATCGACCAGGCAGAACAATCCTTCCATCCACTAGATAATTTCTCAAATTGCTTATCTGATCTGTCTCAGCTGCTGCCTGAACCCAAACAAACAGATGAACTAGAGGAATTAACTAGCACTATGAACACCATTCTCTCTAGAACATTGGATATTGTTGCACCCATTAGATTAAAAAAGGTCAGAGAGAAAATTAAAGCACCATGGTACAACAATACTACGCGTGTTCTAAAGAGAGAAACCCGTAATTTAGAGCGTAAATGGAAACAAACTAATTTAGAGGTCTTTAGAATCGCGTGGAAAGACAGTATGTCACGTTATAAAAAGGCCCTAAAAGCGGCCAGGGTTGAGCACCTCCGCAAACTAATGGAAAACAACCAAAACAATCCAAGGTTTTTATTTAACACCGTGGCTAGACTAACAAATAAACAGACGTCACCTGAACAAAATATCCCGTTACAGTTTAATAGTCATGATTTCATGAACTTCTAATTTAGCATCAATTATCACCCCGCAAGAACAATTACAGTGCTTTACAACTATAATACAAAAAAAGAGTTAAATAAACTTATCACTTCATCTAAACAACAACATGTTTATTAGATCCTATACCAACTAAACTACTGAAAGAAGTGTTACCTATAGTGGAAGAGCCTCTCCTCAATATTATTAACTCATCTTTAACTTTAGGTCAGGTTCCAAGAACATTTAAACTGGCAGTTATAAAACCACTCATTAAGAAACCACAATTTGACCCACATAATCTAGCAAATTATAGACCCATTTCAAATCTTCCATTTATGTCTAAAATATTAGAAAAAGTTGTTCGCTGAAAGAGTCGAAAAAGTGGCACGCTTGCGTCATCAAGCAGCAGCTGGTGCGTAATCGTGTTGTTTGCTAAACTCTATGAATGAAAAGACCTCAAATTGGGTACAATTGCTTGCTTCACGTTTGTTCTTCTTTTTTTGAATCTTTGGTTTTGTTTTCAAAGAAAAGATACAGAAACACACTTGCGTCTGTCTGCCGCAAAAGTACTAAAATCGTTCCAAAGACAGCGGGCTGTCCGCCAAAGACAATTTTTGCGGAGAGAAATCATCTCTCTGCTTGCAGTGCACCAATCCCTCTTTTCTGTCAAGGTAAGTGTATACACACACACACATGCACACACATACGCACCAAAGAGCTAACGTTTATGAAAACCACATTATACGTCATCAATAACGGTTCACTTCCGCGTTTTGGTACAATTGCGTTCATATCAGCAGTGAACCGTACTGGAGTTCACATGAACCGTACCCCCAGATCACCCTTTTTAAGCAGACTCGATGGTTTGCGGGTGTGCACTTGAGTTCGGAATCATACAAATGAACAGAACTCTGACGTCATTCGAACCCGGGTGCGCACCAAAAGTGCTAGTGTGAAAGCGCCCAAAGTGGTAGTACGTTTAGCAACCACAGTCTTAACTTAAAGGCTATGTTTATGCAACTTTCGGTCTTTCTGAAAGTTAGCAACTTTCCGTTCTGCTTAGTTCCTGGTTGATTTCCTTGACCTTATTTGTTAATTAGTTTTCATGGTTCCTGATTCCACGCACCTGGGGTCCGTTCTTCGTACCTTGCTTAATACACCTGAAATGATTCAACTGATGCCAGATGTAATTGTGATTACTGATCTCTGGCTAATTTGGTTATTCAAACGAATTAGCTGAAAAATTTGGTTGAAAAACAATGCTTTAAACTCCAGTACCAAATGTGCAAAGAAAAAGTATCAAAATGTAAAAAAAAAAAACTACAGTCAGGGAACATATATTCAGTAGGTTAAACTTTGATTTAAAAAAAAAATTATACCATTAAAATAAGTTAATATATATAATTATAGATTAATTTAGAATAATAATATCATAGTGAAATGACATTTAAACCATTAGCTGTCATGCGTCAACAGAATTATCAACATTTATAGCATTTATTCATCCTATTTGGTTTGTGTTTGGGTTCATATTAGTTTAATCGATTGCATAAAGTAATGTTAATATGCTAAACATGTATTAATATATTTAAATAATAATTACTGATTGATCTAGCTTTCAGTGTTGTTCAGTGTTGTGAATAAAAGCCTACATTAAATCAGTTTACTGATGGACTGACCTGTCAGTCTCTGAACTCTTTGAACAAGTCGGGATGAGCAAGTGACAGATTTGATGCGTTTCCTCTCGTGGCAAAACACATTATTTAAAGCAATGTTTGCAGAGCGGTGCATTGAGGTCTGTTGCTTTGACTTTCTCATTACTTTTGTAGGCAAAGTAATGCCTTATTTCACTCATACTGCCCTATTTATTAATTTCGGACATCTAGAAATTAGAATGAGCTTCATCTGCTTGATCCATTGTGTTCCTTCGTTGTCATGTTTGCCGGTTTCGCGTGACCCGCGTCAGTTTAACTAGCGCACTTAGGAACAGCAGCGCATTAAATACCGAATTCAGCAAAAATACTGAATATGATTTAAATATTCAGTATTAAATACCGAAATGATGATATAGTACCGTTTGAAATATAATATATACCAGTATTTTTGCAGTACCGGTATACCGCACATCCCTAATATATATAAATATATATATATATATATATATATATATATATATATATATATATATATATATATATATATATATATAGCCTATATCTTTTCAGTAGCCTACATTTCATAGTATAAGTGTATAACTCCATTAATGAGATTAATCTAAATGTTTAAATAGAAGTAAAACAATTTAGCTCATTATTTTATTTAAAGCGTTATTGTGAACATTTATCATTATGACTGAAGACTTATGGTTTTACTTCATCTGCCGATATGTGTCAGTTTCACTAAACGATCCAACGTGGCCGCTGGTGAGGACATTTAGGGTGTGGCTGTGGATATATTTGCTTTAAGTGATAGGCTAGGCTGAGTGAAATTATATTTATATTATCTTTCTCTATAATTTTATTTAGATTTTCTATCTGTCTATAATTGCATCTAGGCCTATTTGCTCCACCAGACGGACAAATTGACGAAAATATCAGTTGATTTTGTTCTGTTTACCATATTATTTATGAGAATAAATTGCATAATGCCAATATTATTGCAGAACAATCCTTTTGCAAATATGTGTTAATTTGCATTTCTGTTAGGTAATCTTCTTTTGATTTTGATTTTGTTTGTTTTACACTGCAGATCAATCAAACGGGTGTTAGGCTGTTAATTTTAAGACTTGCTTTGTGAAGCAAGCTTCATGTCATTTATGAGAGGCAGTATTGTCATTTCTTTTACACAACGGTCTACAGTTTCACACACTTTCACGTGTTTCTTCCATCTGCCAACGTTGTTGCAATTTCTCATTTCACCAGTTTTTGGGCGTACGCCTGGGTCAGAGTTTGCGTGAAGGGCCGCTCTTTTTCCTGTCAAGTTTGCTTTATATATATATATAAAACTCTTATATCAATATTTATTTCCGTTTTAATTTTACAGTACAAGTTATTTAGATGGTTTTGTTACAAAACTTTTGTAAAAGCAGTGGATGACTACGTTCGCTAAGACCCGCCCCCCCCTTAGTTACTGTCGCTACGCCCGACAAGCTACGCCGCTCTCATGCCCACACCATGTTCTAATGCAGGGAAAATACATCGTGGAGCAGAGAGCAGACTGACAACACGCTGACAGACAGGACAGACCAGCTTAATTTTCGGTTACTTTTTATAGTATACATATTAAACAAAAGCTAACCTTTCATATTTGAACATTTTTAAAAAATAAATGTAAACAATAAATACCGTTTTGTGGGTCTTTCATGTGTCTGTCACCTCGCTGTAGGGCATCAAATAAAGCTGCTCGTGAACCAATCATCTCTTCCTTCTAGTTCAGTTATAGCATTCAATAAACATGAAATAAGATAAGAAGGGAGGTTGTTTTATTCGCAGAAAGACGTTAGTAGTACACTCCGTTTCTCAAGTTTAAATCCTCCCATGTTAATCTCCCATCTTATCTAACTAAGTTGTCGGAAAAAATGGCGGATGGCGAAGTATGATTGGTCAGATCACCTGTCAATCAAGCTCCCTACGAACGGTCAAATTGACATGAAAATATTACAGCCTAATATTACCAAAATAGCCTAACATTTTCTAGAGTTAAATATCATAAATCTGTATATTTACAACACAAGACAACATTGTATTATGTTCACTGGGTTAAGTTGATGTTACTTATTGTCTAAGTGACAATCGATCACACCTTAATGTGGTGTAATAATCTCACAATTAACAACCATTTTGTTTTTTGCAAACACAATGTGCCATATTCGCACAGTTATTTTATGTCAATGCCTAGAATAACAATTTACTAAATTGATAGCTAGACGTTGCTCTCTTCAGTGTCAAGTTAGCGGTAAAGTTATCCATAGGCTATCGCATAGACTATAGCATCGGCATCAACTTCTGAAAATATTTTCTAAACACAAAATTTGAATAAAGCCACTTATATTAATCACTAACAATTATAAACTTACCACCAAGAAGTAGGATTTTTGCAGGCAGTATCTTGATCTGTCCGTGTCGGCTTCGACTTGGCAGGCGCACCTCTATGTAACCGTCTTCACTTTCGAATTGTTCGCGGGAGTTGACCTGGTTTTCTTGTCGTCTGTGTTCTCTTAATATAATATCGGTGCTATCCACTTTCACTAGGTCAGAGTCAGGGAAATAATACAGTGCATAGTTTGGAAAAGACATGATTCCTGATGTTGAAGTATCCATATGGCTAGTTGGAAATGTAATACATAGCCTACAGTAGGCCTATCCGTTGCTCCGCCTCCCAGATAGCATGTATAATCGGCCCGAGCTCGGCTGCCCCGCGGCGCCTGCGGCTCAGACTCGGCATCGGCGTGTGTTAACCGGGCCGATTGTGGCCCGCAGCTCGCTCTGGCACATGCATTTTTGTTACGGCTGTAAAGCACTGGGCCGATTCATGTTCACCGTAACTGGTAACTCGGCTCTGCTGTATGATCTGGACCACTTCTGGAAATGACTCGGCTTAGGTTAAATCAAGGATGGTTTTAATGTAGCAATAATTAACATACAAATTATTTTAAAATTGACGTAAATTCCTGACTGTATCTTAGGATGTTACTCGTCGAATGTCGTTGTCCAAAACAAAATATATGCGGAAAATAATAATAATAATAATAATAATAGTGTCATTTTGCACAGAGCATTCTTTAATATTTATAACCATAGCAAAAATATTTAGTTGTCATGAAGATTCTTTACGTGTATTTTAAACATGCATGGGCGCTTGACATCACTCGCACAGTCACGGTGATATTGCAGTCGCGCATCGGCTGAGTAGTGGCAACCGCAATAAGGCCGAGTCACTTTGCCACCTGCAGGCAGGCATCTATACATACTACAAGTTTGTTAACTTTTGGCTCGTTTACCAATGGTGGGTAACAGAAACAAAATGCCGGCCAAAATATTTTTCTACCGGCCAACATCATTTTTAAGATAGCTATCCTGTGTTTACTTGGGTTGATGGGATGGGTAGCCTACATGCACAAGTTCAAGTTCAAGTTCAAGTTTCACTTTATTTATCCTTAGAAAGGAAATTTAGTGTGCAGCAGGATATCTAAAAACAAGACAAGATAAGAGCACCACCAGATGCCAACAACATTATAAAACACAACACAGGACACACATCAACACGACATCAACATGCACAACGTCTTGTTAGCAACACTGAGTCTCAAATTCATTTTACTGGCTATTTCAAATGTTTACCAGCAGTGACGGTTAAACTCTGGGCGCTCGGCTCAGATGCGTTTACCAGTATGAAGCCGATTTCAACAGTAAGCTGCAACAAGCGTCAGCACTGACTGACGTGTGCACAACTTTCGGTGAGATAAAACGTCTCCGGTTACTATCGTAACCTCGGTTCCCTGAGAGGCGGGAACGAGACATTACGTCACTGACGTATATGGGAACTCCTTCCTTCTCCATTTCACTGAAATCTTATAGGCTAACGCCAGCTGGAGACAGCTGGCCAATTGACGCGAACATGCAATGCTGACCGACCGCGGGCAGTATAAATAGCGTGGGCGCGACAATTACGTCAGAATCAAGACTGAACGCTAGCACAGCTGATCAAACGGCGAGCACGGCGGCTGACGTAATGTCTCGTTCCCGCCTCTCAGGGAACCGAGGTTACGATAGTAACCGGAGACGTTCCCTTTCAAGGCGGTCACTTCGACATTACGTCACTGACGTATATGGGAACTGTATAGAATCCCGCCGTGAGCGCAGTGAAGATAAGCCCTGAACGGGGTAAGCCACACTCCCACGAGAGACAACAGTTCTAAGCCAGCAGCACCGCCAGGAGCACTCGAACTGATAGGCAAAACTAGACCAAGAAACATCTGATCCGACCTACCAAGTTGCATATCCAATGCAATGAAGCGAAGGCTGCACTGGACAGGGCAGCACAACACCATAAGCACTAAAAAACAAGAATTAACACAGTGTCGACGGCAATAGCGGTGACAGCTGCATAACCTATAGCCATACACAGAGTAACAGTATATAGAACTACTGCGTAATGCGGAAACAGCCGTGAAACCTTAAGTCATAACACAGAGTTAGCAGCAATGGTAACTCTGCATAATGCAGACCACTGCACAGCTGGTGGTAACAGTTCATGAGTACACTTAATAAAACTCACCAAACCCACAACGCTATAGGCAGTGCACCAAACTTGAAACCCTGGCGAATGTGTTCAGAGAAGACAGCCAGCATACCTAAATCCCGTAGGCATTAAGCCAACATTGAAAGCGTCGAATTTAGGAGAAAGTCTTAGTATAAAACAGCACGTCCCTAGTACCATCCACCAAGCACACAAACAGCTAGTCAGACTGCTGCCTAGTGATCCACGAACATCCGCAAAGCCCTTACAGGGCCAACAGCACTCTGAGCATCGGCATCATGCGAGGCTGACGGCTCAGCAGATAAGGCGGGCAGGGATCAAACTGTGCTCTGAACGGTGTAAGCGACTTCGGAATGCAGCTTGGTATCGGATGGAGAGTGACGCTGCAGTCACCAGGTCCGAGACAATGCAACATCATTCACTTAGAATGAGCGTAGGTCTCCGAAGTGCTTCGCTGGGGCGAGAGCAGGTGGAAGGCCATATTCAAGGAAGCTCTCAGCACTTATTATTGTGAAGTGTCTTGCTCAACTATGGACCCAGCCGCGGACACACAATAAGGTTCCACAGCTTGGGGCTGGGGTGCCAATCGTGCCGATCACCTGTAGAAGCAGGACCTTCCTGAGGGGGGTGAAAGGCCAGTAAGGGGGTCACAAGGAAACTGACACTCCCTTGTAGAACATAGCCGATGTTCTATAGCCGATGTACGGAAGTTCAAATTAACACATAACTGAATGTACATAAACACAGTGCTAGTGGCCGTAGCGACAACAACTGTGAATATACGCAGTTAGATAATAGCCCCTTAATAGCATAGAACCTCAGAAGTACACAAACACAGTCGTAGCCGTAGCTAGAACTGTGAGTATACGAGTTAGTACAGAATAGCCAGTTGCACTGAAGGCAACGGGGCAACATAACAGTGTAGCACATGTACGTAACAGCATCGGTCGCTGTAGCGCCAACTTAATAATGCAGTAGCTCAGTATAGGCACTGAAGGATACGGGGCAACACCGCAGCATGAACACATCCATGTGCAATTAAATGCAGCGCAGGTCGCCGTATATCGACAGAGACTGTGAATATGCACAGTTCGACTGGGATAGCTAGTTGCACTAAGATACAGGGCAACATGACAGCATAACACAAGTGCGCAAGAATAGCGCATCCATGTATGTACATAAAACCAGCGTAGTCGCCGTAGCGACAGAAACTGTAGAGACAGAACTGAGATGCACAGTTAGATCAGGATGGCTAGCTGCACTGAAGGAAACAGGGCAGCATTACAGCATAACGCATCCTTGTATGTACATACATCCAGAAATTGTGAATATGCACGGTTAGATAAGACAGCTAGTTTTGCACTGAAGGAACAGGGCAACAAAATAGCAAAAATACATCCTTGTACGTACATAAGTGCAGTGTAGTCGCCGTAGCGACAGAACTGTGAATATGCACAGTTAGATAGGACAGCTGGTTGTTGCACTGAAGGATAGAGGGCAACATAACAGCATAACACATCAGTGTGCACTTTTAAAACATCTGTGTGTATAATGCAGCGCAAGTCGTCGAAGCGACTGAAACTGCATGAATATGCGCAGTTCAAACGCAATGGTCGGTTACGTTGAAGGGCAACATAACAGCATAACGCTTCAGTGTGTACACAGATGCAGCGCAAGTCGCCGTAGCGACAAACTGTGTCTATGCACAGCGACAACGACTGTGAATACGTAGTAACCAGAATAGCCGGTTGCACTGAGGATACAGGGCAATATATAACGGCATAAATCATAGACGCATATCAATGTACATAACACAGCGTCAGTGGCATTGCACAGCAACTGTGAATACACAGCAATCAGAATAGCCATTTGCACTGAAGGATTCAGGGCAATATATAACGGCAAAATTCATAACACATATCAGTGTGTAGTGTGTACGTAAACATAGCGTCAGTTGCATCGCACGACAACTGTGAATACGCACTGCATAGTAATCAGAATAGCCATTTGCACTGAATGACACAGGGCAATATACAATGGCATAGATCATAGCACATAACAGAGTGCGGTGTGTACGTAACGCAGCACCAGTTGCATAGAGTAACAACTGTGAATACGTAGTAGTCAGAATAGCCATTTGCACTGAAGGATACAGGGCAATATACAACGGCAAAATTCATAACACATGTCAGTGTGTACGTAAACAGCGTCAGTTGCATCACGCAACAACTGTGAATATGCACTGCGTAGTAATCAGAATAGCCATTGCACTGAAGGATACAGGGCAATATACAACGGCAACATTATATAGTGGCATAAATCCTAACACATAACAGTGTGTAGTGTGTACGTAACACAGTGTCAGTTGCATCACACAACAACTGTGAATACATAGTTGAATCAGAATGGCCAGTTGCACTGAAGGATACAGGGCAATATATAACGGCACAAATATAGCACATATTAGTGTGCAGTGTGTACATAAACACAGCGTCAGTGGCATAGCGACAACAACTGTGAATACGCCCTGCGTAGTAATCAGAATAGCCATTGCACTGAAGGATAAAGGGCAATATACAACGGCACAAATCATAGCACATATCAGTGTGCAGTGTGTCCATAAACACAGCGTGAGTTGCATCGCGCAACAACTGTGAATACGCACTGCGTAGTAATCAGAATAGCCATTTGCACTGAAGGATACAGGGCAATATAACGGCACAAATCATAACACTGACATATCAGTGTGCAGTGTGTACATAAACACAGCGTCAGTGGCGTAGCGACAACAACTGTGAATACGTAGTTGAATGGCCAGTTGCACTGAAGGATACAGGGCAATATATAACGGCACAAATCATAACACATCAGTGTGCGGTGTGTCCATAACACAGCGTCAGTTGCATCGCGCAACAACTGTGAATACGCACTGCGTAGTAATCAGAATAGCCATTGCACTGAAGGATACAGGGCAATATACAACGGCAAAATTATAACACATATCAGTGTGCAGTGTGTACATAAACACAGCGTCAGTGGCGTAGCGACGACAACTGTGAATACGTAGTTGAATGGCCAGTTGCACTGAAGGATACAGGGCAATATATAACGGCACAAATCATAACACATCAGTGTGCGGTGTGTCCATAACACAGCGTCAGTTGCATCGCGCAACAACTGTGAATACGCACTGCGTAGTAATCAGAATAGCCATTGCACTGAAGGATCCAGGGCAATATACAACGGCAAAATCATAACACATATCAGTGTGCAGTGTGTACATAAACACAGCGTCAGTGGCGTAGCGACGACAACTGTGAATACGTAGTTGCATGGCCAGTTGCACTGAAAGATACAGGGCAGCGTGACAACATAAGCTGTAAGCACATCAATATGTAATGTTACGTAGGCCCAGCGTCAACAGCATAAGCGGTAACGACTGCGCAACCCCGTAGTCAAGACTGACTAGAAGGGGGGTAAACACTCACCGGATTGCGGCTGTGCACTTTCCATTGTCAGAGCGGGGCGTCTAGAGACTCATAACATCCACACTTCCCTTTTAGACTCGGCCATGCCTTTGCCTCGTCTCTCTAGACATGCGTCTTGCGCACGACTACCACTTTTAGGACGTTGTGGAAGACGGAGTCTTTCGTGAAGTAGCCTGTTCTTTAGAAGTTTTGGTGGAAGTCCGGCCGCAGCGGGACTTGAACACCGTCGTTTCCCTAGACTGGCTAGGAAGACTTGAGTTGCTATAGAAACAGTGTTTGGGTGCAGGCGAGCGGGTTGTACAACGCGCTCGTTGGCTGCTGCTGAGATACCGGGCTAAAGTATCGTCTTTGGGCGGGAGAGGGCCCACCAGCGGCCTGCTGGCGGCAGTGGGCCTCATCCCCGCTGATGCCCGGGTTTATTCCCCTGAGGGCACGCACTGTCCGGCACGTGCCTGTCGTCCTAGAGTGCGGCCTCGGTTGATCCTTGTTAGGGTAGAGCGAGTCAATAGGACCCGCACATATCTGGCATGTAGTAGCAGCCATCGGATGCGGGGAGGGTACATGGTGAGTAACCTCTATTGCAACTTCCACGATGACTTCAGATAAGACTTCTAGCGTGAAGAAAAAGAGTCTGACGTAATTGTCGCGCCCACGCTATTTATACTGCCCGCGGTCGGTCAGCATTGCATGTTCGCGTCAATTGGCCAGCTGTCTCCAGCTGGCGTTAGCCTATAAGATTTCAGTGAAATGGAGAAGGAAGGAGTTCCCATATACGTCAGTGACGTAATGTCGAAGTGACCGCCTTGAAAGGGAACTCAACGGCTGACTTAAAATCATCCCTTTTCGATCCTGCGTCATTACAGTGAACTTGAGGTAAGTCTTGTGTTCAATTTCCTTAAAAAGCATCAACATTTCACGCCGAGCATAGTTTCAATCGAGTTACGTCGACCTACATATTTCGAACTGTTGCTGATTAAATGTTGATTATTATCGATCCGTTTAAACTTTGTTCATGTTCATTTGACAGTGCTTCCCTAGATGAAACGAAAAGAAAGATTAGGACAACAATATTAAATTTTTGTCTGAGTAAAGTAGTGCAAATGGGGGTAATATGAAAGCTACTTTTATGGCGCGAACGAAGCTAACATTGACGTTAGCTGCCCCATAAGAAATTTTACCATGGTATTTGTACCATGGTACAAATACCATGGTACTAGTACCCCGGTATTTTTGACAGTACCATGGTACATGTACCATGGTATATTGATGGTACCATGGTACACATATGATATGCACCATGGTACATAAACCATGGTATTTTTAATAGTACAATGGGACGTGTACCATGGTATTTGTACCATACCTACAACTGTCAAATGTACATGAATTTAAATATTTAGCTCAGGCAAATAAAAAGACAGTAAACTAAAAAATATTTTTCTCATTTTATTTGATTTTTTCCATAGATTTAGCATGATTGTCTTTTTATGATCTTGGCCGCATTTGACAACTTCTGGCGAATGAATCCCTCAATTTCAGCATCTGACTTTTCTGGGAAGACAGATTTAACTTCACCTAAAGAGAGAAAAGAAGGGAAGAAAAGGAAAGGAGAACAGACACGTTACAGATAGATACATTGACATTAAGTACAAACAGGTACATATACATACATACACAGATATTACAGATACAATGACAAACTATTGAGAGTGAAAGAGTAACAGTAAGGGCAACACATACCCACGCCTGCTTTGCAAAATACCTGGTTACCTTAATTTCTTAAGTCTGTATGGCTCACTCAATGTTTTCTAATGTTTTCTAATGTTGTGAAATGATACAACACTACACTACACAGTGCGGCAGGCATTTGTCACTCTTTACGGATGGTACATTACTGACTGTCAAGAAAAAAATACTTACCAACAATCTTTTTAACATCTTCACTGGGGAGTGATGGTCGTGTCTCCCCCTTGCATGATGACCCAAGCCCAGTCACACTGTGAGATGCCATGAATGCAGTGGTGTACAGGCCATGCATCAGATCGTTTGTATATTTGCCTGCTGTGACCTTGTTGCAGCGGTCCCTGATTGCCTGTGGAATATCCTAAGAACATAAATTGGTATCACATTGGGTCATATTACCAAAAGCTTGTTATGAAATAGTCGTGTTGGGGTTCAAAGGGGACAACTAAAATAATTTTGTTATCTTCCTATTTATCTCAGATTTCTATTTGCAGAAGTTCCCTGGTCCCACTTTATAGTATACTTCTGTTATTAGTGAATATAACTTACCAGACAGACAGAACGGTCATCCACAGGCAGCTGTGTTCTGGAAGACTGCATACAGCATTTAAAAAGCACAGAAGAATGTATGTTAGCCTACTCACAAGAAACCAACAAGAAGACAGACAGACAAAACAGTAGGGCTGTAATCAACAAAAGAAAATCTTGGTCGACTGAAGTCCTGAAATTTCTGACAGCGTTGCATCACGTGCACCTGCGCAATATCATATCAAATATAAATTTGCATTTGACTTTTTCCCCGTTAAATGCTCTGACAATTAAATAAATAGTATACAGTGTGTGATTCAAAACATAGCTAACTACAGTATCAATTATTGTGCCAAGGTACTTGTATTCTTGTACTATCTGTACTATTGATGTCGGCCATCAATGATAGTGAGGGGAAGAGGGGCTCTGTTTCCTAATCAATAATTAATTTGTTAGTTTTGGATTTCCTACCTGTATTTCCTACTTCTCCGGCAGCAGCTTTCTTCAGAAATGTTGAAGTCGTGGAGCTTTCCCTCTGTTATGGGTTATTTTATTGCTGCTGAAATCACAGAACATTTTTTTATCAATATTTGTTTACCACTGAGCTAGTTTCAACCAGGTTTCAACCAATTCCTCACTAAATGTAAGTGACGTCACCGATTACATACGTTATGTTTAAAGTTACTTTGTGTAAAATAAATGAGCTCACTTCCAAGGAAAACATATACACATAAGAGGTGATTAAAAGCCCAAACTTTCATAAACAAAAGCTCAACCGAGTTAACGTTAACTTAACGTTAGTTTAGGCTAACGTTACCTCTTCTGAAAACGGTTGAGATGCTAACGGACTTTTCCCGAAGACACAAAACCATGTCTATAAAAGTAAATATTCAACAGAAGCTTATCAATTACTGTACAAGTAAGAGAAGTGTCAAGAACAGTTGTGTGTATTATTCTTGTGATTTTAGAGACTAATATCACCTGAAAGTAGTGAAAACAACAGCGAGAGAGGGAGTTTTCCTGCTTACCAGTCACAGTGGTCCAGCGCCGTTTCCATGGCAACTCTGCGCCGCGGCCGCTTCAGTGTTTGAAAGCGACATGAAAGTTCAAAGTTCACGCGCACGGCCATTGATTAAACCACGTCAAAATCATGCAGCATTTACAAACATCTAGAATTAGAACATTACTTAAATAAAAATCTCATTAATATTAAATTATGAATTTAAAACTGATTTTGGAGATCTATGACTCGTTCATTAATTAATTAAAATAAAATAAAAATATTTGGCTTAGTTATTATTCATTAGTTATTTTTATTTTTGCTAAAGTATAAGCCTAAAGTGTTAATTCCTCTTACCCCGGGCTTAAAGTAAAAAGATGTCTGTACCATGCGACCATGCAAAGTACCATGGTAATATTTGAGGTACCATGGTTATATCTGAGGTAGTATGTACCATGGTAATATCTGTACGGCAGAATGTACCATGGTTATATCTGAGATACTAGGGCATGTACCATGGTAAATCTGAGGTACCATACTATGTACCATAGTAACATACTGTACAGTATACAGTATTTCAGATATTATCATGGTACCATGATAATATCTGAAGTACTATAAAGTATGTACCATGGTTATATCTGAGGTACTATGGTATGTACCATGGTAGGTACCATGGTAAATCTGAGGTACCATACTATGTACCATAGTAACATCTACAGTACCATGCAATGTACCATGGTACCATGATAATATCTGAAGTACTATATAGAATGTACCATGGTTATATGTAAGGTACCATGGTACTACCATGGTACTACTATGGTATACCATGGTATGTACTATAGTACATCATGGTAAAATTTCTTATGGGGCGCTGTTTTTGCGCTAGCAGCAGCTCATATTTTCGTTCTGCTAGTTGGCAAAGAATTAGTCGCTAGGCTAGACACCATTTTTTATTGAATGCAATTTACGTGAATGATATTTACGAGCACAGTCTTTGATCTGTGGAAGAAAATAAAGTGGAACAAATGTTAGCTGGCTTAAGGCCAATTCGTACCGCACAGGCAACAAACACGTTTTGTCCTAAAGTATGTGCACATTTTGATCCTGTAAGAAAATATTTATTTTACTTATGTAAATAGAGAAATGATGTGGGACTTTGGTCTGCTGAAAGCTGGGTCATGTCTGTTGCTGAGTGAGATCGGGACTCTTATTATGAAAATGAACTGAGGACTCTTATAACGGTAGAGGAGCAGCTGCGCCGGCGACTTCACAGTTGCTGGGGATTATGATTACGCTGACACGTTTGCTCCTGTTTTTACAGGTATGCAGTGTTTCCCCTATAAATTTTTCCAGCAGCGGTGCTATTACGTGCCGGAGGTTGTTACAAAGCCGCTCGCGGGGGGTCCGGGGGCATGCACCCCCGGAAGATTTTTTTTTTAATAACCCCTTAAACCATGACTTCTGGCAAGTTTTGTGGATAGAAATGGACATTTTGAGACATACATTTTGAGGCTCAAATGTAAGAAAGGGGCACTATGTAAAAAAAAAAAAAAAAAAAAAAATTATTCCATAAGATCATCTCTCAATGCAAATCAAACCAGCTATTAGGCTAACTGAAATAAAACCATGCCAATCTCTAGGTATGGTGGAGGCTATGTGATGATGTGGGGCTATTTTAATTCCAAAGGCCAAGGGAACTTTATCAGGATGAATAGTATCCTGGATCCATGAAGTAACTGGCCTTTAAAAATAAAAATCTGCCTGCCTCTGTGGGAATTTAACATAGGAGTGTCCAAACTTATGCACCCTGTATTTTAAGGAAGAACATTTATTTATTTACGATACATTATTCATTCACAAAGAAAATTGGTGTCCTTAAAGGTTGTATTTTTCCTGATTTTTTAAATTAAGGCATTAAGTTCAATTACCAAAAGATGATTTTTTATTCCTCTTTTTAGTCAACTTTAGCATGGGTGTCTAAACTTATGCATAGCACTGTATATATATATATATATATATATATATATATATATATATATATATATATATATATATATATATTACGGCTGGGAATCGATTAACAAAATAACGAATTAATCGCACAATTTGCTGTGATTAATCGCAATTAATTGCATTTCCTCCAAACTTGTAATCATCAATATTTAAATGTAGAATCACTAATTAAATCAAACACACAAAAAAGGGGGAAAAAAGAAAAATGTCCACACAAATTGGACAGAAAATAGCCCTATATTAAAATATAAAACATCAATATATTATTCTTCATTCAGTTCTATGCAACATACTCAGATTTAACAGATTTATTTTTTGACTAATTATCAAAATAAAGTATAGTCATACAAAGCTATTATTACCAGAGTATGTGATCAGAGCAGGTAATTTTACCATGCATGGCTATACCAGCTCAGCAAACAGAAGTCTACTACTGAGAAATTTCACGTTATTTGAGCATAGCCTACTTTGCTTTTCCAGTGCATGATCGGTACATGATTGGAGCGTTTGGGCCGTTAACCACAGAGCAGAACGCGCATCGCAAACACGGAGTGGAACATTGAGCAGAGAGCGCAGTGCGCCGACACACACTCACACACACACGGAACCGAGAGCGCGGCGCAAACACGGAGCGGAAAAGACTCGCACTGAAGTTACTAAAACAAGCTGCGCGAGAATGAAACCTTATTGCCGAACACGGAGGGCCGGGATGGCATATTTTCCATAGACAGTAAAAAATGGACACAGCGACCCCATAGACTTCAACGGAGAAAAGTTCGTACCACTTTCTCCTTTGCACAAGCGCTTGCTCGCTCTCCCGTGGCGTCTGTCGTTGCTATGCCAACCATGAACAGAGGCGCGCCTGAAAACCTTTTGATCTGTCCATGCTGAAAACGTGCGCGCCGCGTCGCTTCTATTATGAGCGCGCTTGCCGCGCGCCCACATTTGAAATATCTGCATGTGAACGTGAATGTGAACGGCCCCTTTTATGGCAACGTGTGTTAAGTGAATGTCGTGATATTATTGATCATGTGAAGATTTTGCAGCGGCGCTGAAAATCCAGCGGCGGCGCTGCGCCGCTGCTTAATACATTGTAGGGGAAACACTGGGTATGATACAACGACTTAATATGCACACGAGTCCTGTAATTCCGATGTATATGTTCATGCTGCAAATATTTTGTGTATTAATGTTCTGGGTTGTGAAGATCTATGTGATCCATGTCAACGCTGTGACATGACGTCGTGAAATGCATTTAATGACCTTTTGCACAGGGGCCTGTAACAGATGCACTCTCGACATTTAACAATATAAAACGAGAAGAAAGTCGTGTCTGAAAGCTGCAATCTTTTACTTGTATTGCTAAAATGAATGGATATCTCGTGTTTTTCCGTGGGTGCTTGAGTTTGTCGGTGTCTGTTGGGGCAGTGTGAACATGACAATTATTTTTCATAACATTCTGAATACAACGGCCAACTTTTGGTGACTTTTTTTTGTTGGTGTTTGCTGGCGTTTGTCTGCGGTGTGAATTGGCCTCTAGTTGTACTTTTATGGCGCAAACTGAAATCGCACTTTATAGCTAACATCAACATTACCTTTGGCTAAATGCGGTCTGTACAGGCAGGTTTGAAAAGTTTATTAGCTAACGTTACCTTCATTAGGGTTGGGCAATATGGCTGAGAACTGTATCATGATATAAGCGTTTCATATCTATCGATAATTATTGATATTTTTATTTATTTATTTAAAATAAGGACCAGGAGAAAAATATATTTACTTTATGACAGTATATTTACATTTTAACATTTTTATTTTAAACTTAACCTTCCTCTGATTATAATCCCCCCAGTTATAAAGGCAGAAATGTCAACACAACCATGGAAGACACAAAAAACAGGTCTTCTCGGGAGGCTAGCTGTGCCTACAGGTAGGAATTCTACAAAGTGATCTCTCTCGGTTTACTCTGACATATCTACGTACAATGTTTTGCTACTAATCTGTTATGCCTGCTTTTTCTTGTGTCTTACAGCAATTGCTAAGGAGATCCTCATCCAGCTTGATTCTATCAGAGAGCAGCAGTTGCTCATCCTGATGCAGCTCCTACAAATCTCCAGCAGTTCCAGACTTCACGCCAGACCCAACACATTTTGGGCTCCCACTTTCAACTATTGAGGAGCTATAATGTTTGTAGGAGACATTGAAGAATCCAGAGGAGAAGAAGAATTTGGTGAGTTAAATTATGCATTAATCAGATCATTCCTAAAAGTCAGTCCCCACTCTCACTCATGCTATATTCCTTAAATAACTAACGAGTTACATGTCTTTGTTTCAGACTGTTCTCCTTGGAATGGTCGGAGGCATGACTCTTAAAGACACTGTGGTGCGGGTCCTGAAAAGAGCAATGAACACTTCACTGGCGAGACTCATTAAAAGTGTGGTTCTGGGTGAGTGTCAGTGCTGGATAACTGCACTGTGGTGACATCCCAGGGCTCTACAGTGCGACCTATTTATTTATTTTTTTACTGGGTGTGACAGTGACAAAGTATTTAGGAGCACCAGTGCGACTGACCTGATCAGGGTCTATGGGTGCACCCTCCATTGAAACTAGGGCTGTAACGATTCCTCGATTAAAGTTGAGTACTCGATTTAAAAAAATCCTCAATTGCAATTTACCCGTGTTGAGTAACCGGCAAAATACTGGAAGTGGCACATTCCACAGACGAGAATCCATGAACCACATTATTACACCGTTTTCTAAGGCTACGCGATCTATTTAAAATCATTTACAATCATAATATAGCATAGTGCTATCATGAAATCACAAAGGCTGTGATTTAGTTAAGAATGCTCCGGCAAGTCATTTTATCAAATATCGCCTTATAATGGGTAGGTTAATTTGTCATTGATCAGAAGGTGCTCCTAAATTTTTGACTGTGCTCCTAAACTTTTTAAATTAAAAAGAAATGTAGGCTAAGTGTAGAGCCCTGCATCCAAATTAAGTTTTGGTGGTTGCTGAGTAACATCACATGGTCATGCTGCCCTCTTCTATCTTGTGTTTTTCTCAGATGCAGTCCGCCGCAATGCCCTGACCAAAGAATCTACAGAAGAGGAAATGGAGCTCCTCATCACCAGGTGGCTGGAGTTGGCCTCTAATAGGGATGGTGGCTAAAGCCAGAGGGCGAACAGGCAGACAACGTAGACAACTCAAAAACGCGGTGGGCCAGAATTAAATGATTCAAAGTTAAAAATGTTGATATTGGAAAATGGTATTTGAACTCCTTGATTCTACATTAATGCTGTGATATTATTTCTATTCTATTCAAATCTGTTATTAATAAGTGTGTGTGCGTAGACAACTCAAACGCGGTGGGCCAAAATTAAATGTTTTAAAGTTAAAAATGTTGATATTGGAAAATGGTATTTGAACTCCTTGATTCTACATTAATTATGTGATATTTATTCTATTCTTTACAATTCAAATATGTTATTAATAAGTGTGTGTGCGTAGACAACTCAAACGCAGTGGGCCAGAATTAAATGTTTCAAAGTTAAAAATGTTGATATTGGAAAGTGGTATTTGAACCCCTAAATTCTACATTAATGCTGTGATATTATTTCTATTCTATTCAAATCTGTTATTAAAAAGTGTGTGTGTTTATCCTATTTTTGTAGTGTGGTTCAATAAAAAATGCATTAAACATGAAACCTGTCTTCCTTGTGCTGTTTTACTTTCTGTTTATCTTGCATAAATAACGGCTGCTAAGCAATTTTAGTATTAACCTGACATAAATGGAAATCAATAAAATTAGAATAAGCCCAAATAAGGAACGGGATTGGAGGAGAGCTTACGTGCTCTCACGCGGGGTTCCGCAATCGGGCCGCGTTAAAACCGAGCCCTCGGCCGAGTGTCTTTAGCCTTAATCGGGCCGCGTTAAAACCGAGCACTCGCAGAGCAATCGGACCTAGATTCATGCCGAGGATCGGCCGAGTGTTTTAGCCTTAATCGTGCCGCTTTCGGCCCGCACAATTTTTGCTAGCTGGGCTGCCAAATTGCGCCAAATTGAACTTTGAAATGGCGTTGTGTGATTGTACGATTGGTTTGAAATGCTTGGCTCTGATTGGTCTAAATGAATGCACTGCGAATTACAGCCTATAACAGTTTATTATTATTATTATTATTATTATTTTTAATTTGAATTTGACGCATTGGTCTTACATTACACCGAAATCTGTTGGTGAAATAGCATTTGGTACCGAAGTGTATAAATACAAAGAAATGAAGAAATACAAATCTTTCCTAATTACACAAGATGAAGAGATTCCGAAAACGACAGAAAAACGTCGCCTTAAGAAGCTGGATACAAAAAATAAAGAGGTAAATGACTTTTATTTTTAATCGCTGTTTTAAACATTTAATTGTCCTGCACTGTTTCAATACAACACTATTAATTATTTATTATTAGATGTGCATAGTATTTCTGCAGTGGAAAGGTTTCCAACAATGCTTTATTTTTCTTCCAGGAATTGAAACAAATCTTTATGCCATTTCTTTCTTTTCAGAATTCATCCCATGATGGTTACAAGAACTATATGTCAATAAATGTTGCTGAATTTCCAAAAACAACTAAATACCGGAGAAGGAAAACACCGGTAAAATTGTTATTCCGTCAGTATGGTTTGAAGTAATATTAATTAATAATAATCCTGACGCCACTATTATATGATTAGCCTAAGTGTCTTTTACTTAGTCTTGTAAGGAGAGTAATGTTAACATCAACTTGTTGAATTTTAGCTTTCGGTTAATTGCGAAAGCAATGAGGCAACCAAGGAAAATGACAGTGTCCACAATTCTCCGTGCCCAAGACCAGCAAAGAGATACAAAATGGAAGAGCAAGTGCAGGAAAAAGTTGAATGGGTAAGTATGAAATATTGTGTCAACATCAGTTTATTATATAAAATTAAAAATAATTTTTGGTATTAAGTCTGTGAATTATCTAAGAAATATAAATATATATATATATATTAATAAATGTAGAATGAATATATATATATATATATATATATATATATATATATATATATATATATATATATATATATATATAATAGAATGAATATATAATTATATATTCATTCTATTTATTACATACTTCGCAGACTTAATACCAAACATTTTTTTTTTTTTACACATTGCATGTCCATCAGGAAGTCATTCATCTTTCATACAGAACATTTACATTTATCTTTTTTTAGAGTATTAATGTGAACAACATTGATCAAAGAGGGCAGCCTAACCAGTTCAACTTGTGCCAGTCTCTTGAGAGTATTCATCATCAAACAAACATTAACTCTCAGGTAAATATTTTTTATTTATTTATCACATTAACAATTTGCATATGTGGCCATATGGCTTATGTGACAATACTGTCATATCATATCATGAAAATATTATATATTTCATGCCTTTGTTGTCTGTTACAAATTAATATTTTAAAATAAAAAATTAATCATAATTGTGAAAGTGTTACATGTTTATTTTTCTTTGTAAATTCAATCATTATTATTAGTTAATTGTATTAATCTATTATTTGTTTAGAGCTTTAATTCCTTTGGGGCAATTACTTTAGACTGTTTTTATATTTTCATATATTCAGACACTTAATATATGGTATGTATTAAACAGTTACAGATTAGTAACTGGGACAGCTGAGTACAGTCATAATTCTAACAGCTGAGGGAGGCTGTTGTGAAGCAATAATATAACTAATATCAGTATTTTAAAAGTGTTAATTTAAATTGTTCAACACAAAAGTTGATGCTTGAAAAACTCAGACATGCATCTATATTTAACAGATAATTGTAGATAAGCCTGTTTGTGAGGGACGCCCTGACCACAATGCTGATTTACAACAAGAACCAGAGATACCTAACCTTGATCATGGACCAAACTCAAATCCATCACAGGTATTGTAATAAAGTATTTATCGTGTGGCTTTGTGTGCCATCTATGAGTAGTAGCCATGTAATAAATTACATTTATAATTATATCAAACACAAAGTTATCTAGCTTTGTAGCATTTACATGCTGGCTCTTCCAAGGACCATGAGTCAATGCAAGTTGCATGTGCAATATTTGCATTGGTGTTTTTCATCTCTCGGCAAGTTTTCTTAGAAAAAAAAGAAAAGGTAGAGAGGTAGAGCATGGGCTAATCTTTGTTTTAATTCAGATTATTTTATTTTAAAACTTTGAGATAGATCACTGGGCCTGGCAGTGGGCCATTACGAAATAGCCAAGACTAATTGTCACCTGATACCAAATAAATTCAACTTCATAAATAGGCCTTTATCCATTGCAAACATATTTTATTATTAGTCTTAAAATGTCCATAACATAAAATCATTTTAGAGCCACAACATTGTCAACATATTATAGTTTGACTTGTACTCCACTGCGCAGATTTCTAAACACTGCTTCACAGTGCCGGCGAATAGCGTCTTGAGCTCAAACAACGCTAAGAGAGCGCTTACGAATGGTTCAAACCAACCTTATGAAAGTGTGACTTACAGAAGCAGACTGATCTCATGATATAGCGTATGTATGACACGCCAATTCGTATTTCCATTTGTGGCTTGTTTTCAAGACACATAATTGGCAATTGCTTTTTAGCATGTTTATCAACGCCGTTTGGCCTCCATTGACTTAACATTAAATTACTATAAATATATATGACCTACCCCAACCCCGTCCCTAAACCTAACCGTCACTGGGGTTAAGAACATTCATGTCTCTTCCCCTACCATCCTAAGAAAAAAAAAAAAAATTGCTCCCCAGATATAGATATACATTTTGCTATAACATTTAACAGCATAGACATACACGCGGAATCACATCATACACGCGGATAGCTCGAAATGCATATAGATAACACGTCACTCGGCTTTAAAAGTGGCGTGTATATTTACGCAAACATGATGTCATGTTGTACAGAAGATATACTTAGAGTACTAACGTGTCATCATGCCATAAAGTTAAGAGAGAGGTTAAGGAATAGGTTAAGAACTACTTAGCAATAAGAACGTTTTGGTGAACCAGGCCCTGTTTATGTAGTTATTCAATTGTTTATTATATTATTTTTTATTTATTTTCTTCCTGTAGAAATCAGATGAAGAAGAACTCATTTACCCAGGAGCACCTATCTCCAGAGGACAGAGTCTACTTCTTTTGATGTCCTTCATTTTGAGACACAACCTCACAGGGACAGCTCTTGAAGACCTCCTCAAATTGTTTAATGAACATTTCCCAGGATCAGTTCCAGCTACTTCTTACCTATTTCATAAAGCTTATGGGCAGTATGGACAATATGAAACACATTTTTACTGTTCTGGATGCACCAACTATATAGGTAAGGTTAATGGTCAGACACAATGTTCTGTATGTCACATGTTGTTCGATGCTGACACAAATTTAAAAAATGGTTTGTATTTTCTGGTTTTGAAATTATCTAGCCAAATTAAGGACATTCTGGAAAATCCTAAGAATACATTAGAAAGAAAAATGTCAAGTAATGGCATTATTAATGACATACATTCCGGAATAGAGTATGAAAAACTAATCAGGAGTGGTAAAATTAGTGAAGAGGATGTGAGTTTACTGTGGAACTGTGATGGTATCCCAGTTTTCAAGAGCTCCAATTGTCAGCTATGGCCAATTCAGTGTCAGATCATTGAACTTGACCCAAAAGAACGCAAAAATAATATCTGCATACCATGTATTTGGTTTGGAGAGAAGAAACCCAATATGACAACTCTGTTAACTCCATTTGTTGATGAGCTTCAAGAACTGGAGCAAAATGGAATTAAATGGTCAGACACACAGAGCCAGCAACATTCATCTAAAGTGCATGCACTGATTTGTAGTTCAGATTCAGTTGCTCGTCCACAAATTCGAAACACGAAACAGTTCAATGGCATATATGGCTGTGACTTTTGCTACCATAAAGGAGGGGGTTCATACTCTTATATAAGTCCTGAACCTCTTCTCAGATGTGAATCTGAGCATTTTCAACATGCTATGGCTGGTACTCCTAAGCAGCCTGTAATGGGAGTGAAAGGACCATCTCCTTTAATGAAACTAGCAAACTTTCAGATGATCAATGGGTTTGTTCCTGAATACCAGCACAGTGTTTGCCTAGGAGTAACTCGGCAGCTAATGACATTATGGCTGGATTCCACTAACCATGATAAACCATGGTACATGGGCACAAAAACCGAAGAAATTGATAAGCAGTTACTAGCAATCCTGTCACGGTTCATGGGTTTGCTTGCTCATTCTGTGTGTACTGCGCTGATCTGATTGCCTATCAGCACCAGCTGTGCTGACGAGCGATCAGATCAGTCGCAGGTGCGTCTCGTTTAATTGTCCTATATGTAGTGCTGTCTTACTCATGTTCTGTGTCAGATCGTTTTGGTTGCTGGTTCTTGTGCTGACATCTGTTCTGTGCAGTTCTGGTCCTGCTCTCGGCTTGCACGGATCTCCTGTTAATCGTTCTGCCTGTACTGTAGTTTGCCTGTGCTGAGGAGATTCACGACGCGCCACTTCTCTTCGACCCTGCTTGGATTCTATTCTACTGTTCTCGTGTTTCCTAGGACCTGCTGAGAGCTTGATGTTTGCCAGCCTACCTATTTGTTCTACTGATTGTTTACAATAAACCTTATTTCGACTCGCTACTGGATCCGTTGTATGCTTCCTGACAAATCCAGCCTCCAAGAGAGTTAACTAGAGTCCCACGTTCTGTAAAAGAACGCAAATTTTGGAAGGCCTCAGAATGGAGATCTTTTCTTCTATTCTATTCTTTACCAGTGCTTTGTGGTATTCTTTCTAAGAAATACTGGAACCATCTCTTCCTTCTTGTTTTTGGCATTTATACTTTGCTTCAAGAAAAGATACAAATGGTTGATATTGATAATGCAGAAAAAGCACTGAAGAAATTCGTTATGGAATTTCAAAAACTGTATGGCACGGAAAATATGTCATTTAATGTGCACTTGATGACACACATTTCTGCAAGTGTGAGAAACTGGGGACCTCTGTGGGCTACATCCACATTTTCTTTTGAATCTTTCAATGGCACACTATTGAAATTCTTTAATGGAACCACGCATGTCCAACAACAAATAGTCAAGAGATTCCTCAAGTGGAGAGACCTGACTATTAAAGCAGATAAGCACATGAGGAATGCCAAAGACACAGTCAAAAAACTGTTTGATGACATGCAAAACAGTAAGCAAAAGACGGCTAAATCAACACAACTTTCAGAAATGGTTAGGGTTTTTGGTAATCCTCATCCAGTGACCATTCCAGTACGGCACATGCTTGCTATACAGGATCTTTTTGATGTCCGGGTACAGCAATGCTTGTATTATGAACGTTTTATTATCGATGGTGTCCTTTATCACACAGAAACTAACAAACGGCTACAAAAAAGAAACAACTCTGTAGTAGAGTTAACTGATGGCACATTATGCAAGATTCTGAGCATTGTGGCATTTAACTCTGAAGGTTGTAATGAACAAATTAGCTGTGTTTTGGTTAAGGAGCTTTGCAGGACTGCAAGACCCCTTTGTAGGGATTCTGACCTTAGAATTTCTTCCAAGTTCATTCATGAGGTAAAAGAGTCAAACACTATTTATGCAGTGCATACACAGTCTTTAAAAAGAAAATGTGTAATGATTAAGTTGAAAGACAAAATGTATGTTGTAGCCCTGCCAAATAATATTGAAAGGGACTGAAATCATTGCAGTTGAATTGCAATTCAACACTTTAATTAGTGAAGTTTAAATGAAATGCTCTCTAAACTTTTTTTTATTATTATTCCTTTTGCTATTCATGAGCTTTGGTAAAATGTAAGAATTAAGATTTAGAATGTTTAAATTTTATAGTAGGCCTATGTGTATTTTTTATATTGATGTGTTAAAGTACTGGTGTTCACATTCAGGTTTTAAATGGATTGTTCAAACTGCCTTTTGTCATTACTGCACTAGTACTGAAAGATAAAATGTTAAAGCAACTGTCGTCAGTGGATATCATTTATTTTGACAATTATTTGCACTTGTTTGTAGTGAACTTATGTTGTGGAAAAAGACTTTTCACAAATAATGTGCATTAATTATTAATGTCCATACTAATTAATGCAAAATATTTGATGTACATGTTTTTGAGGTGCAATTAATTGTTATTAATTTTTTTCAAAATTACAAAAAAATAAACAAAACAAATTGATTTAATACTCCCAGAAAATAAGTGCATTACTTAGTTATTTAAATTGTATTGCTTATCATAATTATAGCAAATAAATTAAGAAAAAAATGAACAGTTACACATAAAACACAATATAAAGTGTGAAATAAACATGCATGCAGTTTTTAAAGCATGGTAGTTAGGTATATTTCTTAAAAGCATAACTGAGCACATATTTGAAATTTCAATAATTATAGCCTTTGTAGAAATATATAAAAATTAATTTCAATTACTGTTTAATTCACTTCATGTTAGGACTTGCATTTTTTAAGCTTTGCCACACAAAACAATTTGTGGATGTGTTATTTAAATATATAAAAATTTAATTCACAATATTATTAAAAAACCAGGGCTAAAGCATGTGCTATTACATACATATTAAACATATATTGTAGGCCTTTACAATAGTTATAAAAAAGGTATTTATTACCAAATAAAATATTAATTGTTTTGCTACACACAAAGTAAATATAAATCAACTTTAGTTACACAAGTATTGTTTTTTTAATCATACTAAAACTAAACTGACTACAGTAACATATGTTTTCTTTAAAAACACTAAAACTTCACAAAAATTGTATGATTGTGTTTTTTAAAGTTATTAATCATATATATATTAACAAAGTAGCCTACTTTATAGCATACTTTTTAGAAATATATTAAAATTACACTTGTGTTTAGCATATTTCTAAAAAGTATAATTAAGCATATATTTATATCAAAGTACTTGTAGTATACTTGTTATAAATATACTAAAATGATGCTTGTGTTTAACATATTTCTTTAAAGTATAATTAAGCATATATTTATTACCAATATACTTCTAGTATACTTTTTAGAAATATATTAAAACTATGCTAGTGTTCAGCATATTTCTTAAAAGTGTAATAAAGCATATATTTATTACCAATGTACTTCTAATATACTTGTTAGAAATATACTTAAATCATGCTAGCTATTAACATATTTATTAAAAGTGTAATAAAGCATATATTTATTACTAATGTACTTCTAGTATACTTGTTAGAAATATACTTAAGTTATGCTTTTTTTTTAGCATATTTCTTAAAAGTATAATTAAGCATATATTTATTACCAATGTACTTCCAGTATACTTGTTAGAAATATACTAAAATTATGCTAGCTTTTATAATATTTCTTAAAAGTGTAATAAAGCATATATTTATTACTAATGTACTTCTAGTATAATTGTTAGAAATATATTAAAATTATGTTAGTGTTTAGCATATTTTTTAAAAGTGTAATTAAGCATATATTTATTACCAATGTACTTCTAGTATACTTTTTAGAAATATATTAAAATTCATGTAAATGAATTTTTAATGCACTTCAAATAAGCATGTTGATAATACAAATGTATTGTAAACATACTTTTTGCATTTAAAGTATATTTTTAATACATTTAATACTACGTCTTTTTCACCTGGGACGGTTTGACCTAAAAATATCAAAATTGAAACTACTCCGGAAAAAAAGACACCTACATCTTGGATGCCTTTGAGGTAAGCTAAAACATACCAAAAATTAATTTCAAAGTGAACTATCCCTTTAACTACATAAAACAAATGTTGACTGTTGATTAACCAAGCTCTCCATTAAACGACTAAAACAGCCCTAAAATTGAATAAAATATTATAAAGACACTTCATATTTAACCGTATTAGATGATAATTGCATTTAACAGATTACACCTTCAATAAAACATTTGAAATTGTTTTGTAAAAAGTGTATTTTTATGCATGTTTGGACTGAGTTTCCCTGCATTAACACTGTTCTGACCAGCAGGGGTCACCAGCGTGCGGCGATTCAAAACAGTGTGAAAAGCTTCGTTTCTCCCATCACAGCAACAAATGGCAAACTGTCTGTGGCAGGACATAATGAGAAACCTCCAAGTCTCTGCTTGCTGTGATTCTATGTCTGCTATTATTGCTGGGCTTCTTCCTGCTGGAGCCAATGGATGGAGTAGTTGATAACTAGAAAGTCTGCAGAGCAGCAGCACAGAGGAAAATACAATAGAGAGGGAGAGAACAGACAGCTAAACAAACTCAGCTGTCCATCCATTATGACATTACTAGACGTAACAACAACCATTATAAAGTTGCTAGTGAAAGTAGCATGTTTAAATAATTTGAACGCAATGATTCAAAATGATATTATATTATAAATAACAATATTTTAGAGATACAGATTCCAGCCATTATGAATGAAATATAATAAAACATACAATGATTGTTGTTTCAGAAAAGAAAAACATCCTCTATTGTGGCTATTCACATTTACAGTGAGCACCAGACAAAAAGACAAATCCAAAATTAGGAACAAGAGGACAAGAATGCTGCCAAAGGAAAGAAGCAAGAAAAACTGTAAGTCTAAAGCTAACGTCTAGACTGAATAGAGTATTTAAGTGAAGGCAATCGTCTCAAAACAGTGATAATTTTCTACAAGACAATCACACTAGTCAATCTTAACACAATAGAACTGAAAGAGACAAGAAATAGAAAAAAGACTAATTGAAAAAGACAAACTAATCAGCACCTCATAAAATGCACGTTTTTTTCACAACTTCAGGTATAGGAAAAATGAACGTTGCACATTTCAACGAACAAGTCTATATTTCTTCCAAATGAAGACCTACTATAATTTAATTACATTCTTTTATCAAGTAGCCTATAGACACATTTGTGTGTTACTATTGCTGTAACACTCCTGACAAACGTCACATTAGGTAGGCATATGTTTCAGGTTTAATGCCAGAGTAACAACTTTTAACAGTCTGTATCATATGCGTTAAAATAGGCATTTATCAGAATAAATACATTTACACAACTTTTAAATAAATCAATGAATTTCAAAGGCTGGTTGTGGTTTCAGTGTAGCTGCTGGAGAGTGTTTTCTGATGAAGTAAGGGTTAATGTTTAAACCATAAATATTAGCACCAGTATTTTCCAGGAACAGCAACTATACCAGTAAAACCACCTGTATCAGTAATGCATACTGTCCTCGTGTTGAGGAGGAAAATATTGTCCCTTAGGAATGAATGGAATATATTGGTCATAATGCCAGCTTTGAGGTAAATGCAAAAAAAAAAACATATGCAAATAGCCCCGCCTCCACCCATGATAATGAGGTGCATATTACTGAGGTAAACGCTGCACAATGATATCACTCTCTACAACGTTGGACACATAACAGTAATTAATATGATTAGTCTTTTGCTTGACTATGGTATCAAACAGCTTATAATGTGTTGCTTATGTTACACAAACCATGTTCCCATTCGCCATCTCAGAGTCAGAAAGCTGCCTCAGTATCCTTAGAAAAGCTTTGAACAACTCAGAACATCAGTGAAGAAAGGCAGCATAATATACATCATACACCCGCTATATTGCTAAATCTATCCGATTTTTCCTATCAACAGAAAAATATATTATAACCTGGCATCTCTCGAGAATCTGATTGGTTACAAGGTAGTTCATGACGTCAGAAACACCAGAGATTTCAAACCGTGTTTTTCAGACTGTTTTTGGTTCACTGTAGATTTAAGGAGAAAATACTCAGCAATGCTGTTGACTTATGAATTTTCTTAAAGGGATAGTTCACTTTGAAATAAAATTTTGGTATGTTTTAGCTTACCTCAAGGGCATCCAAGATGTAGGTGTCTTTTTTTCCGCAGTAGTTTCAATTTTAATATTTTTAGGCCAAACCGTTCTTGTCTGTCAGTCATATAATGCAGGTATACGGCCACTGTCTCAAAGAGCATGCACAAAGTCCAAATTAAACAATTCCCCATCGTAAGTAGGCTACACATTGATGGCCTAAGACACGAAACGAGCGGTTTGTGTGAGAAAACGAACAGTATTTATATCGTTGTTACCTCTTGAACACAGCCGCGTCCAAATGATCTGAGGGCGCGGGCGGGTATACACTAGATGTCGCCTTGGCTACGGTTTCGTTCCAATGAACTGCAGTAGCGAAGGCGACATCTATATCTATAGATGGGTATATATATATATCTATACCCGCCCGCGCCCTCAGATCATCAATGTGTACTTACGATGGGCAATTGTTTAATTTGGACGATGTGGAATTGTTTTAATTTGGACTCTGTGCATGCTCTTTGAGACAGTGACCATAGACCTGCATTATATGACTGACAGACAAGAACGGTTTGGCCTAAAAATATCAAAATTGAAACTACTGCGGAAAAAAGACACCTACATCTTGGATGCCCTTGAGGTAAGCTAAAACATACCAAAATTTTATTTCAAAGTGAACTATCCCTTTAAAGCATATTAAAAACACCACATAGGCATATAAACAACATTAAAGCTGGATTTTCAACACAAGGGGACTTTAAATCATAAAAAAAAAAAAAAAAAAAAATCTAACAAATCAGTTTTGGATGTCATATTTAAATTGATATGTAATAGGTGATTTTGACTGTTATTGGTACCGACTGCTGGAATCGTGACACAATTACTGATCCTCTTTACTTTAGGAAGTTTAGGAACTGTTTACCAGTGAAGTTGTGGTATCTTTGACGGTTAACATTGCAAGGATCATGATTGATGCTAAACGAAAACTGATTTTGGAGAAAATTCTGGATGTTTCAAAAGAAGTGTAGTGTGCTAATAACCGAGTGAAAGAAGCGGAGCAAAGAATCCTAGTTCTTGAAAATGCGGCTACTGGGACTGAGAGTCGAGCTATACAGATTGAAAAGACGATCGCTTCCCAAACCGAGCGATTAGATGGTCAGGAAACAGAGGGCGACGTCGTAATTTGATGATCATTGGCCTTTCAGAGAAGACAGAGGGTCTGGCTGTGGTTAACGGAAAAATGGATTCTTAAAATACTCTATCTGTCTATAGCACACATTGTGTTTCTCGTGTTTAGGTTTAGTGGTGGTGTGGGGTACGTATCTATTCTACGTTTGGGTAGGATTAGTGGTGTGTGGTGCGTGTGTATTACACGCAATAAAGTGTTTATCATATGCACGCAAAAACTGCGTATTATATACACGTAGAAACTAATTTCCGCGTATAAATTGCATAGGGGCCAAGAGGTATACATTAGGAACTTTACTCTTTCCTAATTCTCTTCAGTGTCCCTTTCAATGAAAGTATTAGGATAAATGATGTTGCACTGTTTGATTGACAGCCTCAGCCTGAATCTGATATGGCTCATCCTCCTCAAAGGATCACATGGTGAGTTATCACATGCCATCCTCCTGTAAGAAAACACAGATTCACACAAGGTTAAAGTGATGAGGAGGATTGATGTTTCAGATACACAACAAACATACAAATACTTTTCCTGTTGTTTGTACAGAGGTTTAAATTTCCTAAATATTGTGTCAAAACACACATCACATCTTTTGTACTTCAGTAATATAAACCTTTCAATATCACATCTAAAATATATATTATAATAAGACACTCTGAAAAAGTGCACTTTGTTTATTTGGGAGTTATTGGTGTGTTTGATTGTTTTGTTGTTTCACTGGTAAATATTTGCTTCTGTACTGTTAAAAAATAAACATTTTCACAGAGTACATTTATGCTACACAGAGAATTATAATAATATAAAACATATTCATACCACTGTTCTTTTAAAGGCATTTTTGCTAAGTTAATCTCTAATATCTTGTTAATGCAGATGTAATACTTACACTCTGTGGTACTGCTGCATGGCTCATGCGGTGACGATAGTAAACCACAGCAGCAGCAGTTACAGCAGCAGCAAAAACCAGCAGAACACCAACAACTATTCCTGCTACAGCTCCTGAAGACACACCTGAACCTGGAACATCTACAGAGAAACAGACATCATTACTGCAGAGTGAATGATAATACATCAAGTATTTAACAATACTGTATGATTCATTGATTTGTTCAACTAAGTTCAACTTAATGCATTTGTTTAAATGTAGTTCAAATCAATTATGTGGAACCAATTAACATAATTGTTTTTCATCGAGTCAATGAATAATTTTTTTCATATGAACTGATAAACGGCACCATCTGTTCAGCAACAGCAGTTAAAACAGCTTGAAAGCACTGAGATCAACAGGAAACACCTTTCACAGGAGTAAATATTTTGATATTATGCATTTTTCATGTTAATAAAAAAGTGCTATTGAATAATTGCAATGTTAGTCAAAGTGTTATTGAGTCAAAGCTCCCTTTTTTAGACAGGTCACTACCCAACAGTTATTACGTTTATTTAAAATATTGAACTGTTATTTTAATTTCTCAAAGAAAAATGGATTTAATGACTGAATTATACACTCACCAATGAGAAAAACACTGAATCTCTTCACTCTAGTGATGCTGAATCTGCTGTTGTTGATGATGATCTGTAGTTTATATTCTCCAGAGTGTGTGTTTCTGGTGTTTGTGATGGTCAGAGATCCAGTCTGATGATCCAGCTTCAGTCTGTCTCTGAATCTCTCTTTACACTGATCATCTGTACAGATCTTACTCTGATCTCCAGTGATTTCAGCGATGAGAATGTCCTTAAAATACCACTTCGTCACATCATTTGGGTTTTTTATTACCGGTACACTGGGATCGAAAGTGACAGATTCTCCCTCTTTCACTGACTCTCTCTTCACTTCATCTTCTTCAGCAGCAGAAACACCTGAAACACAAACCAACAGATGCTGGAGGATCTTTTGCTGATGGAAACAACAACAACAAACCCTCTACAAGATGAAATAACTGTGATCATGAATGCGATTGAAATAGATTCAGCACAATCTTTCATTCTGAAATAGAAAGTTTGTGCTTTTAAAACTCATTTTACATCCTTATTTGATATAAAATCCTCATTTAAACAGATAATAGAAGTTGGTCAGAAATGGCATGATTATAACTGACATCTCCATTTGAACTCAACTGAAGCTTCCTGTGAACGCTAATATACCGTATTTATCATCATAGGTGTTTATAGTTATAGTTCTTGTGAGAATGGGCCTTTAGTTTTATATCTAATTAAGCTATTTAATGATGTAAAGTGAGTTTTATAAACTGCACTTGTGCTGCAAGTTTGTAAAGATTATCTGTCTACTGTGTGTGAATTAATATACAGGTAGAGAAAATAACTCAGAATATCACTGTAAAAAAATCAATAAACACATTGACAATGTGTTTTAAACATAAATAAACTGCATTTAAACATTCATTAAATGACTCACCAGTGACAGCAATTCTGAAGATCTTGTCACTGCTGCTTTTGCTGCTGATGATCTTCAGTTCATAAAGTCCAGAGTATGTGATGTTCATGATGTTCAGAGATCCAGTCTGATGATCCAGCTTCAGTCTGTCTCTGAATCTCTCATCTCCATCTTCACACTGAACATCTGTACAGTTATCAATGAGATCTCCACTGATTTGAGCTATACGAGTGTCATTAAAATACCATTTAATAGCTTCTTGTTGGTTTGTTTGAACACCAGTGTATAAAGTGACTGAACCTCCCTTGATCACTGACACAGGCACTACATCTGAACCAACACCAGAGGCACCTGAAGAACAAACACAAGACATACAAAAATTTACAATAGTGCTGTGAATATTCTACATATGAAGATTTTGATTAAATAAATATATCTGGATAAATTCAGTCCTGGAGAGCCACAGTCTTGCAGAGTTTCACTCCAACCCTGATAAATCTGACCCTCAAGACCTTGAGCTTGTTCTGGTGTGTTTGATATGGGTTGGAAACCCTAGGGGTTTGAAAACTTGCTGGGGCAGCATTATTTTGTGTTGGGTGACATTTGATTAAATGTATGATTCATATGTTTTGGGCCAAACAATATACTTTTTTTTTTTTTTTTTTTAGAATGATTCACGTATATTTCTAATGAAATTGTATAAAATACAAAAACAAAACAAAAAATTGTCCTGCATGAAAAATTTTTTTTTTTTTTTTTTTTTTGCACCAAAAGTAATTTGAGAGTAACTAGAGTTCAAGTCATATGATGTTTGTTTACATGTAGATCACAAGACAAAATAATAACTGAATTTACACAAAAGATCCAGTTCAAAAGTTTACATATGCTTGATTCCTGTTGTGGAAATATTTAATACAAATATAACCAACTATATCTGACTTCCTAATACAATACTTCCCTGAAGTATGGTGATGGCGTCCCGTCAAGAAGTTACTATCACTACCTCAATCACACTTGAGCTGTTCTTTTGTTGTCTTTTGAGCGTAGAATCTTTAGTACTTCTATTACTACCTCAATCACACATAGATGTTCTGTTGTTGTCTTTTGAGTGTAGAATCTATTTCTCAGCTGCGCAGCATATACCTGACACGACTCCTAAGTTGCTCTTTGTAGAAATGAAGTTTTATTCACGGCCGGGAGATCACTGGCCACAACAACCAAGTGAGTCTCCCAGTACAAAAGATACATGTACATTTAAATCCTACAATTGAGTAAAAATCAATATCACTCAAGTCTTCTTCACTGTAATTAGTTCTGATGATTAGTTTAAAAATGATCTGCTAATCATATGATTTAGTTAGTTCTACTGTGTCAACCACATTTTGGGTAAGTGTGTATGGTCTTTGACCTGAGCATCCTTAATCTGCATTTCTCTGTACATTTAATATTGAAAATACCCATTACATAAAATACTTCTATCAGTTCAGCTCATAGGACTTGATGTTAATATCCCTTGTAATCAGCACTTCCTAATTTTAAGTGGGGAGAGGGGTAAAAACATCATCAGGGTCTTCAGGTGGGCACCCTCCTTCACCGGTGTAAGCAGCCCCCTTCTGCTTTTACCCCTCCTTATTGTTCTTTGCAGCCCAGTTAGGATCCTTCCTCTTTATCCAGATCCACCTGCTGCTTCGCTGTGCTACCTCTGACATTGATCTGATGGCTTTCCTGAAGGCCTGTCCCCGAACTCCCACTCCATTCAGGAGCCTGGCTATGGATGTGGCCACAAATCACATTCCTAATTCTTAATAGTGTGTGTTGCTGCCTGGGTGATATAAAGCTGCAAACAGTCACAGATGCTCAAGGCAAAAAAAAAAAAAAAAAAAATTACACATCAAGAGCCAGTGGGTGTAAACCTTTGACCAGGAGGATTGGAAATTAAAATAAAATAAAATACTTACATATTTTCCAGAAGACAAAATAAGAACAATTTGACCCCAATCATCCTGTGCAAAAGTTTACACCCCCCGAGTTTTAATGAATTGTGTTTCCTTCTGGAGAATCAGTGTACTGTATATGTCTTCACCATTTGTAATAGTCATGTATGAGTCGCTCAGATGTAGGGGAGAGCGGGGCACAAAGTAACGCTTTTTGACTTTCTTAGTTTGTGTAAATCTACTTATGGTTCAGAGTATTTATTTTTTTCCCACATTAATTTCCCAAATGTCTTCTACAATTCTGTGTTTTTGTTTTATTAATACAGTATATACTTTTTTCTTGATATACCCTGAAAGAATGGAAGTGAAATGTGACAACATGCCCCATAGGTGGGGTACACTGTAACATGTGTGCACTGTAAAAAGTGAACAGTTGTATCAACTTTAAAAAATTACTTCAATTGGTAACACCTAAAGAAATTAAGTTTTCTCAACTTAAATTATCACGTTTTTCACGATAAAATGTGATAATTTAAGTTGAGAAAACTTAATTTCTTTAGGTGTTACCAATTGAAGTAATTTTTTTAAGTTGATCCAACTGTTCACTTTTTACAGTGTGGGGCACATTGTAACATGACCATATGACAGCTTAAATGTTATCTGATCTAATTAAAAAAATATACAAAACAAACCAAAATATTTTCTAAATATAATACAATTAAAAAACCTTTTCATATAAAATAATGGCAATTTTTAATAATTAAATATAAACTCATTTTTGAGTTTTGACTACGAACACATGAAAAGACAGCTATACAACATAGTTCAAAACAAATAAATAATTAGTAATTTCTGAACATTGACTCTCAGTCTTTATTCACCTTTTTCTCACGTTTTCTCAATAAAATTAATAAAAGTATAGAATATAATAGCATATTTCTAATAGGGGCACATTGTAACGCAGTGTTACAACATGCCCCCGCCTGCACAACTGGGATTTAAACCCTGCTAGTGTCTTCTGCTAGTTAGCGAAGCATTAAAGAACTATCTCAACTGTTAAATAACATCTTGGAGATTAAAATAATATCAGATTTGTCTTATTTTAAATAAACACAAAAAATAGAGATGAAAAATTAACTTAAGAAATTTACTTTTGCTATGGTTTAATAAATGTCTATGGATATCTTCCCCCCCAAAAAAAAAAAAATTTGGCGGATTTTTTTTATATATATATAGTGTTGATATGGCAACTAGTAAATACACAAAGTTTCGTCATCCAAGCATATGTGCAGAAGTATTTAAAACAAGCGTGTTACAACTAACCCCGCGTTAGGTTGTGCCCCGCGCTCCCCTAATTCTTGTGAAAATATGGATTTCAAAAGTCATTCAGTCACTGCTGGAAAGGGTTAAATTATGCATTAGATGCTGGAAAACATTTGTTGCAGTGGTAAATAAAAAAACGTTATCTATAAAAAACGATCTCTCATTTATTCATTTTTTAAATTATTGATATTTTTCTGTCTACGCAAAACAGGAGAGCGATCAGTTAACAGGTAACAACAATTGTTCAACAATAACCTGAATCCTTCCGTCACTCCAGTACATTCACAAAAACACTGGAAGAAAGATTGTAACAAGTAAATGTCTTACCATTGTAGAGTAAAAACAAGACTGCGAGCAAAATAAAGTGAAACTTCATTTCCACAACTTTCCCCTAGGAAAATGAAAGCAGATTCTTGTTCATAAAAGCGTTCTGTTGTTCAGTTCTTCACTGGAGACGCAGTTCTTTCATTGATTCAACACAATGAGAGTGACGATGACGTGAACGCTCCAGTCCTTATGCAAAGAGCTTTCCGCTGTGTTCCTTGTGAAAAAAAAATTATCGTATACATTTATTTTCATCGCATTGGTGTTTTCCATTGCTTATTCCTATAGCCCTCAGGATGGCAGAACAGGTGAAGAAGAAAAAAAAAGCAATACACAAATGAAGCAAACAAAATTTAAAGATTAAATAACTAATGAACACAAACACTCCTGGTTTTGGAGTGGCCTCAAGGTCAAGTGACAGCCAACCTGGGAAAGAAGGACCTTTTTACAAGTCGATTCATCATATGTGCCCACATGAGTACACCTTAAAAATACAGAGAGAGAGAGAGACACACAAAACAAACACCAACTGCCCAATGTAATCTGTACACCAATAACACACACACACACACACAGAGAGAGAGAGAGAGAGAGAGAGAGAGAGAGAGAGAGAGAGAGAGATCAACTGCCAACTGAAAATGAAATTGTGGCAGGGTTGTGACAGTAGATAATAGTAGCTATAGCAACCAAGAGCACAGAAGCAATAATATTCCCCTGACCCATTGAAAACTTTTGCATTGATCTCAGAAGATCTACAAAAATATATTCTGATTAAAAGCCTGAATGAAAGAAGCATACAGAATTGCACATGAAAACTGCTAATCTAGTGAAAAGCAGCGAAAAATTATAGTTATATATAAAAAAACAGTTGGACCAGAAAAGCTTCAGGATAGTAAATCATAATAAAGATGAAACATTACTAGTATCAGCAGTACAGGCTTAATTCAGTACCTTAACCTTCCTTTTTTTTAAAGGGGAAGATTTTTTTATTCTCTTTATCTACCTCAAAAGTGTAAACATTGAAAATACTGAGAGCGGTTCACACAGATGTCTTTTGTGATGTGTGTACTTTAACAGGCGGTGCCAGATGGTGCCAGACAATTAGCAGCATTTAGAGATTCAAAGATTAAACGGGTCATGAACATATTCAAGCGAATGCAGCATTATGATGAAATGTGCAATAATGGAGGAAAAACATCATCATGTATACCATTCAGAAAGACAATTGAACCAGCATTGTGTTTACTTTGACGTGTAGACAGACTCAAACAGGTTTGGTGCCTATTGTGTTTGAGTTGGAGGAGGTGCAGTGCGTGTTAAGTCAACTAAACTGATAGTCAGTCCAGAAAAAGATGCATTAAGAATTGGTACTCAGCACAGAAATCTACTACACCTTGTAAATGAGTCCTGTTGACCTACATACCTGCTCGATCACTGATATCTGATATATTTATTTAATCATCATTTATCCAACTGAAGGCGGAACGAGGAAAAACAGAAAGACAGGATCTAAAACAGAGAGAGGTACATCAGTGAACAGTGATGTGTTTATTTTTCAACTTGTTTATGAATACTGTTAGCCTGATACACACCAACACACATATGGAGTTTCATTTGTCTTTTTTATTCAATCAAACATACTGTGTTTGAGAGTAAAACTAATTATTTTTTTATAAAATTTTTTAAAAGATTGCAAAAAAGTCTTCTTAAGGCTCAAAAATAAAGAAGTTGATAGCAAAATGATTGCAGAGCATTTTTAAAGTAAATCGTTAAAAACCTTTTTCCTCGTGCATTTCGAACACTTTTTAATCACAAAAGCATTTTGTGTTGTGAAAAAAAAAAATCCTCTCTTTTTTGCTGTATTTGCGGGTCTAAATCTTTTGCATGCAAGTTTTGCTTGTGAATGAAGCTGTGTCTCAGGGCGGTCTCAACCAACCAGGATGGGAGGCCCTTTTCTATTGGTCACCGGATTGACCACGCCCACTACGTTTTCCCACTTCTGCTGCGCAGTGTGTCTGAGAGAAGAGCGAGCAAAACATGGCGAGCAATGCCATTTCTTTCTTTAAAAGAAAAGAGCAACATTTGTGCGTTTGTGATGAAAAGTGATCGAAATGCACAAAGAAAAATAAAGTTTCTCTTTCAAGGGAACTCGAGCTGCGTCGAGATGGTGTGGGAACGCCCCTGCGTGATTGCGTCCCGACGCAACGTCTTGTACCCTCTTCAGAGAACCAGGGTCACATACGTAACCTGAGACATTTTCAAAGATTTACACGCACTGCAAACCATTTTGTTATCAACTTCTGTTTTTTTGAGCCTTAAGAAGACTTTTTTGCAATCTTTTAATTTTTTTAAATTTACAAAATATCCTCAAACACAGTATATTTGATTGAACAAAAAAGACACAAATGAAACTCCATAGACACCAAGCTGACTTGTGTTGTTGCCTCTCGTCGGATGTGTCTCAGCCAGAAAGCTGCACTTGATCACACCAAAATGACTAAATCTCACCGGTATACTCGGAGAAGCTCTTTTTCGTTCTTCGTTTAGGGGTAAATTAAGTTTGAAATACGTGAGCAGTGATATACTGTTATCGAACATCTGCCGTCGCCCACACTGCTGAGAGTTTTAAAAGAGGAACATTAAGCCAGCTCAGACACCTGTCACCATTGAGCACTGAGTGAAACGAGAAACACGACCAAATCAAGTAAAGTTAATTTAATGAAAGGTAAAGTAATTCATATTAACACATGAATGAAGCAAAATGGAAAAAACAAAGGGGAAAACAGGATTGCGCCAAACAAACAAACATTTAAATCAAAAGGAACTAACTAAACCATTTATATCTAATCTTGAACTAAAAAAAAGTTAAAAAAAAAAAAAGATCAAAGAAAAAGTATTCAACGTCCGTGACGTCATAACCAAACTACTATAAAAAACAAAAACAAAATACAGAGGGTGGCACAAATCCCTAACCTAGTGTACATATACAAAAAAAATCCAACTAAGTGCAAATGTATGTTACCTATCCCCTCTCCTCCTTTAAATCTTTCAGAACTCACAAACAAGAAGTTCTTGGGGCAATCACAAACAAGGCACGATTAACGTGCACACACTAAACACTTAACAAAACTAAATCAAGCAAAAAGAAACAAAACACACAAGCAGAATCAAACCAAAGAGTCTCTCTCCCCACTGGCAGTGGCATGCTCCTTATGTAGGGCTTCTCCAGGTGTCAGGCATTAGGATGATGAGGATCCCACCTCACAAGGCACACCCACTCAACTCGAATGACTGACAGGCAAAACAGCCAATCAGCGACGGCCTGAGAAAGGAAGAGAGACAAAAGAGACCCAAAAGAGAAACACAGAAAACACCCAAAAACACTATAAACATCCCTAAGGACGTAACACGCTTTTCTCTGGATAACATAAAAAACATACAACAAAACTGAGAAAACAGCTAGCATTTTAATAAAGCATTAGAAAAGCCTCTGATCATCATATATAGCAACGTGGATATGCTCTGCAATTCAACACTCCAGTAAAGTCATGTTTTTTTTGTTTTTTTTTAGCACTTAAAATCAACCATGCTTTACCGTATTAAACATAAAAAAGTGTCTGTGACTTGTTTCATCAGAACTACTTCATTTTCTACTATAAACAGCTGTGTGCTTATATTTTCACTCACGGAAGTCTGACCTCCACGGAGAGGAAATGCACCAAATGAATCCCAAAATGAACTCCAAACAAAGATATTTTTGGCCTGATTTTGTTCGAAATAACCTCACATCGGTTAGTTCTTCGATTTAGTTTGAAGTGTATCGGGGCCTTAAAGGCGAATGTCAACCAGCACGAGGATTCGGCGCCTGCATGCAAGTAAATATCTGTCTATATCAGCAGCTATCAATAGTCTATATTCATCATTCTTAAAGGGAAACTGAAACCAAGACTGCATATACAAAGCTTAAACAAAGCAGTGCTGGCTTATCGTTTTGAATATTTTTATGCTTACTTTGGCCTACTAAAAAGCTGTTGTGTGAAGGCATTAACTGTGAGATTCATTGTGAAGCCCTTAACCGTGAGATTCAGGACAGGAAGAAGCCCCTTCACCTAGAAAATAAACACAAATGCACTATATACACACTCTTCATCTCGTCTCGGAAGAAAACCAACCACAGCAGGTTTCTGTCTGACTCAGAGGATGAGCTGCTAGACCCACAATGTAAGACGGCAGACATTAACTAGACATGTATCAGACTTTTCACTGAACAACTGAAGAAAATGATTCACATGTTTGTTTTGTTCTGTTTGTGCTGGTGGCGTCTGACTGGTAAGTTATCGTTTTTTAGGGGGGAGTTTTGGCTTAATATCAGTAACATTCTTCACAGATGTTAAAAGTCATGGAAAATAATGTAAATTGCTATGATCATCCAGTGAAGACTTCTCCATTATGCCACTTTCAAATATCAGGCCAGGCCCAGCCGGCATTACTTGGGACAGGGCCTGGAAATCACAATATTTAAATTCCCTGATATTTGCAAGTTTTTCCTGATAGTGTATCATGTATCAATGGCAGGGCCGGTTCTAGACATTAGGAGGCCCTAGGCAAAATTCATGTTGGAGGCCCCCCACCCCCAATAAAAAACACTTGAAACAAATATGATTCCTAACCTTTATATTTATACAACATTTAATTTTAAATGTAGTATATTTTTACTTATACAGTACATATGTTTGGACAAATTACTATTTGTAATGTTTTTGAAAGAATTCTCTTATGCTCATCAAGCCTGGATTTATTTGATCAAAAATACAGAAAAATAATATAGTGAAATATTATTAAATAATGGTTTTCTATTTTACTATACTTTAAAATATATTTCTGTGATGCAAAGCTGAATTTAGTGTCACGTGATCCTTCAGAAAACTTTAATATTCAGATTTATTATCAAATGTTAGAAATTGTGCTTAATATTTATTTTAAAACCTGTGATACTTTTTTTCAGGATCTTTTTATTTTAAAAAAAGTTGTTTTAAAAAAGTCTTCGCTATCACTTTTTATACACATCCTTGCTGAATATTCCTGTTTTTTTTTTTTTTTTTTCTGTATTTTTAAATCAAATAAATGCAGGCTTGTAGAGCATAATATGAAACTTTAAACATTAAAAATAGTAATGGGTCCAGACTTTTTACCGGTACTGTATGTAGGCCTACATATTAATCAAACTTTATCTAACGTAATCTCTTTTTTGTTTAATGAAGATGTTATTGTTGTTATTTTGCTGTTTTATTAAATTTATTCACAGTTCCAGAATACCACTTCAGTAGATTAACATAAGTGCTTTTATATTTTTTTTTCATAGCTGCGGTATGGGCAGGATTTTTCCCTCCCATTTAATCAATATTGACTGCAGATATTATGATATTATGTATTGCATTGTTACCTTAAATATGCTATACACAAATCAAGTGGAAGAGAAAGACACGATCGCTGCTGAGCAGAAAAAAAGTTTTTTTTTAAACTCATCAGCAGAATTTAGAAGATAGACCCATAGATATGAGATCCTTTATTTGAAACATTTAAAAATGTTGTAGTGTGTTGGCTTTTTAACTTTGAATACAAACGTCTTGTCTTTTACTTTTGTAGCTTTTTTACTAGTTAGCTCCCGACGCGATGTTATTCATTGTACGCGCAAATTCAAAGCGTCGCGTCTGGGCACGTTAATGACGCTCGCGCTCTTTTAAACTCGTAAAGCGGTGAATGATTTTTCCAGAAATGACGCTGATCTACAGTAGCCTACAAGTTTATATTTAGAATACATTGCAATCACTCCAAAATAGATGACGACAACTCACACACCTGCATTACGAGCTGTGCTTCTTTGAGTGCCTATTTAGGCTTTTGCTTCGCAGCACCTGATCGATGCGTTCGTTACACAAACTTTCAGAAGCCGGCACCCGCTTTGAAACGGAAACATTAATTGGTTTAACTGCAGATGAGTGACAATTCAACAATATCCAATGAACAATGAGGCTAGTATTTCTGTCCGTCTTGACTGGTGGACTATATAGGCCTATATAGGGGATGTTACGGTTATGGAGGCCCCTCCTCATCGCCCGAGGCCCTAGGCAATCGCCTGCTCGGCCTATAACTAGCACCGGCCCTGATCAATGGTGCTTTGACTAGAGACTCAAGCTAAATTTTGAGCCAGTTGCTCATGTGAGAGTCAGTTCTGAGAAGCGATCGGAAAGCCTTAGAAAACTGTTTAATTAAGAGATATGAATGTAGAGCGGAAGCAAACCGTAAATAATGATAAAAAGTGCTGAGCATGAGAGGTGTGAAGGCACACGCCACAAGGCCTTTGCCTTATATAATTAAAGATATATTTAATATATATTTCAAATATTGTATGCTGTCAAAAATTAAGCATCGTACGAATGCTTGAGCATCATACGAAGCTCATAGCTTCATACAATTATTGTGATCTAGCCAACGCATTCTCATCCTAGGGCGTCATATACGGACCCTTTTGACATTTCGTCTACATCGAACGCACATGGCACCCTTTAGCGTCAATATGACACGCACAGAGCCTTGTTCGGATATGGGTAGGTTTAGGTCTGGGGTAGGTTTAGGGTTAGACCGCTAGGAGGCGCCTTCTGGCCCATATCTATCTGCGTCTCATATTGACGATAAAGGGTGCCATGTGCGTTTGATGCAGACGAAATGTCAACAGTGTCAGTATTATGACGCCTTGGGATGAGAACGGGCTGGATCTAGCAGATGTTTAAAACTCCATTAATATCATGTTCATATAACAGAAGTGTCAATCTGTGTAAAATCTGTTTATTCTCCAGGTGTGTTTGGTGATTCAGTGTCAGTGATGGAGGGAGATTCTGTTACTCTAAACACTGATACTAAAATACGTAAAGACGACGATATACTGTGGAAATATGGAGCTGAAAACTCTACCATAGCTAAAATGAATAAAAAGAAGCAAATCTTCTCCACATATGATGATGTTCCTGATGGGAGATTCAGAGACAGACTGAAGCTGGACGATCAAACTGGATCTCTGTCCATCACAAACACCACAACTGAACATACTGGAGTTTATCAACTAGATATAAGTGGAGCGAAAAAATCATCAAAAACATTAAATGTTTCTGTCTATGGTGAGTAGAGACGTCATTTTGTCGTTATTAAAGAAATATTCAGCATGAATTCAACTCAATCAACAGCATTTGTGGCACTGTTATAAAAAAAAGTTTTTAAAAAATAAAATGTTTTAAAGCAAACCTCAAGGTTAAGTCAATGTGATTTTTGGAGGACTTAAAAAAGGCCCTTCCATTAATTCTTCTGTTAAACATTGTGCATCAGGTCTCTTATGAGGCTACTAAGAGCAACGAGCCGGTCCCCAATCGAGGGTGAGTGTGACTCGCCACACTCGTCTTCTGCGCCTCACATCTCTCAGCAGGACTGGGTTTGTGCCGGGTGATCAATAGCCCCTCCCCTTGAGTGGGGCGAGAAAGGAACTGGACGAACGGTCCCATAATCTGATTGCAACTGCAAGCAACTGTGTTAAGGCGAGACACTACAGGTGAATAGGGTAAAAATTTTAACTAGCAGATATCACCATGAAACTTTCACAGTTGATTACCTACATTAAGATGAGAAAAAAATGTATTACAAGTTTTCTGTAATTTAATGTTTAAATATGCAAATTAGGCAATATCTAATCAAATATGCACTAATTTGCATATATTTTAAAAAACGAAATCTGAGTATTGGATAAAGCCAGGTTAAAAATTATTTTTTCAATGTGTTCACATATTAGATGGGAAAAAAATTACAGAGGGATTTATGGATATCTACTTTTGTTATCCTGTAAATCAGAAAATACTGTCAATAGCCTTAAAAAAATGATTTTTGCCATGTTTTTTGGAATAAAATGTTATATAAACCAGGCTAGGAATAATATATTTACAAATCCCTCTGTAAATGTCTTCATAATATAACTAGGTACAAGACTGGAAAGTTTGGTGTATATCGGTGCTACTGAAGTGGAGATTTCAGACTTGGAGAATGAGAGAACAGTCATTTTGAGAAAACGGGCTTTAAAGATTTTTCATCAGCCAATGAGATTGCGCATTCAGCCCTTTTACTTTCATGATTGGTTGCTTATAAAAAGGAAATGACCATATTTGGATCCGACAGGATTGTACACAAGAGAGAGAGCTTCCTAACGGTGCTTGTGATGACAGGCTGCCGGCAGAGATCGCGGAGCAGTATGTTGATTAAGAACGCAAACTTTTGTTGAATTTATGAGAAATCTACAGACGCAAACAGACAAAGTGTAATAAAATAAAGACCTAAATGTGTATTTCTGACTTTTTTTCAACACAAGTCTGAAAGAAGACATGTTATTGAAGACAAATATCCAAAAATCTCAAAATTGACCAGTAAAAAAAAAACGATGTTTTTGCCTGCCGTGTCTCGCCTTAACCGAGCCGCCAAACAGCCCGGAAGGTGAAAGCATCGAGCAGAAATGTTCGGTCTCTGTCTTGGATGCCAGTTAGTTTCAACCACAGATGTCTCTCTGTGGCGACCAGAACACCATTGAACAGTCGCTTTAGTTACATGGATAGACAAATCTGTGGCTCAACGAAGCTCAGAGAACGACTCTTTGTCGATTGAACCACCCGCTCTCAAATCCTTCAACAGGTCAGCCTGGTACAACTGTTACACCACTACATCTTGCAGCCTGAGCTGCTCCCTGAAACTCTTTCCCCACCAGTCTAGAGGTTGTTCTGAACTGCTTAAGTGTGGAGAGTTGGTTTCTTTAATAATGCTGCAGACTCTTCTACCTGACGCATCATCGTATAACCACTTGCATTCACACCCACGATAGCCGAATATGTCGACAGCGAAGGCACAAAGACACGCGATGTGTAAGGTTTCCCTTATGAGTGAGTTAACTCACTATGAAGGTCCTCAAAGAAGGGAGAAGCTGCTCACTGCAGAGCAAATGGGTGGAGCTTACATCTAGCAGGATGTCTAGCGAGGAGGAGCTAATGTAATTTGGGCCTAATGGGTGGAGCTAGAATATCTAACCACACCCTAACCCTACCCACAACTCCATCCCTCCACCATCCCTTAGACGTTCAGAGAGGTGGAGCTGGACTAATCCCATCCCATTGGATGTCCACTCTGCAGTGAGTATCACTTGAAAGAAGGGGAGAGACCGATGTTGAGGTCCCTCCTCCTGGCCACCAGACAGAAAAATGTCCTCCAGTCTAGAGTGTTTGGGGGGCTCTTGTTCCCACAGCCAGTCTAAGGGAGTGTTCACACTTGTAGTTCGGTTGGTTTGTTTGGTCCGGACCAAAACAAATAATTTAGTTTTTTAACGCTTCTGGAGGATGTTTTCATGTCACGGGACTTACCGAACATCCAAAACAATGCTGTGTTCTGGGAGAAATACGCTCATTGTATATGCGTAACCTGCATAATATGGTATTCTGATCAGCTGAGAACTTGTGAAGAGCTTATAAAATGTGTAAAGGAGTCAAAACAGCAGCAGGAATCCCTCCATCACACACAAACGAAGATCTGCTGTGAGGAGACGTGGTTCTGATGCCTGTACCGAACTGTGATGGGCAACATCGCGACTATGACGAGAAAAAAAAGGTATGCTTGAGTATTCTTTTCTTTTTAGGGTCTCTCATCATCCTGTTTTTTTTTCGTTTACATGTCTTTGGTCCGTGTTGCGTTGATATGAACCAGGGTTCGTTTGGAAGCTGATCGCGACCCATCTTTTCTATGGTTTCGGTCCGCTTGTTTGGTGGCACCAGGATTCAGATGGCAGCATTCACACTTATTCAAATGAACCGCACTAACAGAGCAATCACCAGGTGTCTTTTAAATCCAAATAAACATGCTAAGTGTTAAGACAACCTAATTGTAGTCTGGACACTGCATGAGTAGTGAGTAATTCCTCTTGCACTTTGTCACAAGAGAAACAAGAGATTCAGTGTGCTCCCTCTGAGCTGATGAGGTGCAAGGGCACGCTTTGGAGTCTGGCAAAGGGAAATCCCCATCTGGAGAGAGAGCGTGAGCGATAGGGGCAGACCCGTCTCTCGCCCAGAACGACGCGCGAGCCCCACGGTCGCATTGTGGGTGCTAGTACTTGGAAAAAAGATAATCGAGCGCGAAGCACTTTAACTGTGAATGTATCACAACGCTCACCATGCTCAAACGCAAGGGCAGCATGCTCTTCGTATTCAGGCACACACCCTTTACCTTGTGTGACGCTCAGTTTTCTTTTTTCGCTAGAGACGCAAAGAAATGTCTGCCTGTCAAGAGAGTGGCAGAATGAGTAACACACACACACACACACACACACACACCGCAGACTTCAGACACAACTCGGACAGATGTATTCTGCCATTGTTGGCCTCATCACTGAGGATGATGATGCAGAGTACAGAGGACTGATACAGAACTTTGTGGACTGGTGTCAGCGAAATCACCTCCGGATCAACGAGGGGAAGACCAGGGAGATGGTGGTCGATTTTCGCCGACGGCGGCCTGCTCTCCCCACTCTGGTGAACATCCAGGGAAGGGATATTGAGAGAGTGGACACTTATAAGTACCTGGGTGTTCACTTAAATAACAAGCTGGACTGGACTCATAACACTAATGCTCTGTACAAGAGGGGTCGGAGCAGACTGTACTTCCTGAGGAGGCTAAGGTCCTTTGGAGTGACAGGGCCCCTCCTTAAGACATTCTATGACTCTGTGGTGGCGTCAGCCATCCTCTATGCTGTGGCCTGCTGGAGCAGCAGCATTACTGAGAGGGATATAAAAAAGTTGAATAAGGTGATCAAGAAATCCAGCTCTGTCCTGGGCTGTCCTCTGGACTCAGTAAGGGAGGTAGGAGACAGAAGGGTCCTGGCTAAATTGACAGCTATGCTGACCCATAAGTCTCACCCACTGCACTATACTCTGTCAGCCCTGGAGAGAAGCTTCAGTGACAGGCTGCGCCATCCCCGCTGTGTGAGGGAGAGATACCGCAGATCTTTCCTACCAGCGGCCGTCAGATTGTAAAACGAACACTGTTGACTTTGGACTATTTTATTTTTATTTTATTATTTTATATTTATATTTACATCACATGTCCCATATAGCGTGCTATACCTGACTTATGTGTATTGACCTTTTAATAGTTTTTTTATAATATCAGTATTTATTATGCCGCAGGACACTGTATAGCCTATTTGTTATTGTATAGAATTTCCTGTCTTTCTATCTCTGTCCTGTCTCTACTGTTGCAAACCGTAATTTCCCCATTGTGGGACAAATAAAGGTTTTTCTTATCTTGCATTCCAATGGCATCACCGTCAGAGGATCTAGTTCAAGGCCAATTTCATTGGTGTGTTTGCACACATTCTTCATAGCCGGTCACACACAAGTCAGGATTCAGGCCGCATCATAGCACTGAAACTGCGCTCGTTAAAATCACAAATTATTTACTTTTAGCTTCTGACCAAGGCTGTAGCCTATCTCAATATTAGTTTTACTTGATCTTAGTGCTGCGTTCGATACTATAGATCACACAATACTCTTAGATCGACTACAAAATGATACTGGTGTTCAAGGACAAGCATTAAGTTGGTTCAGATCATACTTATCTGACCACTACCATTTTGTCTATTTAAATGGAGAAAAATCGACCATAACTTCAGTAAACTATGGAGTGCCGCAGGGATCTGTGTTGGGCCCTCTATTATTCTCAATATATATGATGCCACTTGGAAATATTATAAGGAAACATGGAATTAGTTTCCATTGTTATGCTGATGACACTCAAATATATATTTCATCACGGCCGGATGAAAACGCTAAATTATCCAAATTGACAGAGTGTGTTAAAGATATAAAAGATTGGATGACGCGTAATTTTCTTTTATTAAATCCAGACAAGACAGAGGTACTAATCATCGGTTCAAAAAACCGCCCACAAAACCTCTCACAATACAACTTTAACATCGTAGGATGTCCTGTTACTTTATCCTCTACAGTAAAAGACCTGGGTGTTATACTCGATTGCAACCTGTCTTTTGAAAATCATATTTCATTTGTTACAAGAACAGCCTTTTTCCACCTTAGAAACATTGCTAAGCTACGTAATATGCTATCAGTTTCTGATGCAGAAAAGTTAGTTCATGCATTCATGACCTCGAAACTAGATTACTGTAATGCTTTATTAGCTGGTTGTCCTGCATCCTCAATAAACAAGCTACAGTTAGTCCAAAATGCAGCTGCTAGAGTTCTAACTAGATCAAGAAAATATGATCATATAACACCGATTTTATCATCACTGCATTGGTTACCTATAAAGTTCCGTATTAATTACAAGGTATTGCTACTGACTTATAAAGCCCTAAACGGCTTAGCTCCAGTCTATTTAACGGATCTTCTATCGCCCTATAATCCATCGCGCTCTTTAAGATCAATAAATTCTAGGCTTTAAGTCATACCTAGGATATCCAGATCAACCAAAGGAGGGAGAGCATTTTCACATTTAGCTCCAAAACTCTGGAATAGTCTTCCTGATACTGTTAGTTGCTCAGACTCGCTTTTCCAGTTTAAAACTAGATTAAAGACGCATCTCTTCAGCCAGGCATTCATATAATACTTTTAATCTTACAGTTCAAACTACAATCCGGCCTCTAGTTCATAAATGCCAGAGGAGAACTGGGCCCCGACTGAGCCTGGGTTCTCCCAAGGTTTTTTTTCTCCATTAGGTCACTTGAAGGAGTTTTCGGTTCCTTGCCACTGTTGCCTTTGGCTTGCTCAGTTGGGGATATTTTGGGGATATTTAATTTAATTTTTCAATCAATAAATTTACACTAGAAACAAACCTTGTTGTGCTATTTTGGCTTAATGCTGTGAAGCTGCTTTGATGCAATCTGTATTGTGAAAAGCGCTATTCAAATATACTTGACTTGACTTGACACAAAGTGTTCCCATAGCGCTACTAACAGCACATCATAAGAGAAGCTTTTGAAATGGAACTGCGTTTTTTTTTTTGATGCGCTGTTCGTTTTAAACTTTAGAAATGGTAAAAGGGCACAATTATGTCCCATGGTCCGGATGAAACCAATGACGGTCCACCATTTGAATACCACTGCCCTAAACACTCACGCAAAACATTGAGCTGGAAATAAGATATCAATACTCCTCTTCATTCTCTCGTTTTCTAGCTCGTCTGCCTGTTCCTGTCATCATCAGTAACTCTTCACACTGTTCTTCATCATCATCATCATCAACTTGTTCACTGGTGTGTTCATCAGAGTTGAATGTGTGTGATGCGACTCTCTCCTGGTACGCAGGAATCAGTGTATTGTCCAGCATCAGTGTGTGTGATCTCAGCATCAGTCTCTCTCTACCTCTGGAGGTGGAATATCAGGATAAAAACACCTACAGCTGTGTGCTGAACAATCCCATCAGCAACCAGACCACACATCTGGACATCAACACACTCTGTCACACATGTGCAGGTACCACAGCACTGACGATATATGTGTGTGTTTACTGACCTGATCTCTGTCTTCTGGTGTAGATCACACTGATGCATTCACTTACATTAATGTCTCTCTTCAGACATTACAACACAGTCTCCTTCTTCTTCTTCTCCTCCTCCAGTCTCAGTGTCTCTGATAGTGTTGATCTCTGCCGCTTCTGGAGGATCTCTGTTGATTGTACTTGCAGTCATTGGGATCTTCTGCATCTGCAGGAAATGTAGAAAAACAGGTCAGGAGTGCAAACAATTAATATGTTAAAATATGTATATTTTATAAGGCACATATTTCAATATTTGATTGAAAACTTTGTTGTTAACATGTATGCATTATGTTATTGTTAATGCAGTTCAGGCCCAGGAGAAAGACATGAATAATTCTGCATTGTGTAAACCAACAGGACGAAATAAGGTGAGATCATTCTGTGAAGAAAAGGCAAGAAGTTGATGCAGTCAGTTAATCTGTTCATTTTGGTGTTTCATTATATGCATCAGACGATCAGTGAACAGATGTGGATGCTCAACCTAGTTAATTATTACCTTCAGGAGGAAAGACTAGAAGGATGTTTTTATGCTTTTTACACTACTGTTTTCACTGCAGTGTAAATACTGACATACAGTATTTCCATTTTGCAGACCTATGAATTAATTTTCCTCAATAACAATAGAATATTTTTATAGGCTATTCAATGAAAAAAAAAAAAGTCTTAATTTACTCACCGTATTGTTATGAGTTTTTTTTTGGCAGTATGCCAGCCTCAGTCACGATTCAATTACATTGCATGTTTATTCCATACAATGAAAGTGATCTGTACACTCCGTTTGCAGTGTGTATGCGGTACGTGTTGCAGTGTTTGTGTTGTTGAGGAGCAGCACGTGCCATTGTGCTTTCACATACTTGTGTTTGCAGCGCGCAACCAATCCGCGGCTTTACCACAAACATTTATTCACTATTTTTATCTGAAATCCAAAAGTTTTTATCAGCAAATTTTATTTAAAAAAAAAAAAAAATGTTTTGTCAGCGTTACGATTCTCTTTGTACACAGTACAGTTACACTCGTAGACGTATTCACGTTTAAACACAATTTAAACAACATAGCCTATTAATGCAACTTCTTTAGATATTAAGCTGCTCAAGGAAGTGACAAAATGTTTAAACTTACTTTTCTAAAGTTAAAAGCACCAACATTTTAAATTAAAACTTACAATTGACAAAACATTTTCATTTGTATTTAAATCTTTAAGAAATCCTGTGCATCATTTTTTATTTATTTAATTATATTTATAGCGCCTTTAACCAAGGCTCTGAACAATTTTTAAACTAAACAGTACATTGTACACAGTCATAAATAGCTTGTTGGTTTTTCCACCTCCTAGAAGAGATGAGTAGTACCATCCATTGGTTCCCGGGGGCGATATTTTTTTCCCCAGGATGGTAGGGGAAGACTCATGAATATTAATTAGGGAAGTCATCCCTGATTGGTCCTAACCCCAGTGACGGGTAGGTTTAGGGCGGGGTTAGGGGTAGATCATCAGACCCCCAGTGGCGGGTAGGTTTAGGGCGGGGTTAGGGGTAGATCATCAGACCCCCAGTGGCGGGTAGGTTTTAGAGCTGTAATCGGGCCTTAAAAGTTCGGCCCGAAAAGGCCCGAGCCCGACAAGTACATTTTGATTGACAGCTTTTTAAAAGCCCGAACCCGTTTACAGCCCAACTGTCCAAAAGGCCGTCTATCAGCAGTGATAAGAGTGTCGGAGAATAGCGCGGACACGCGCTTCACACCGCGAGCCGGCACACGCACCACTCGGCGGAAAAGGGAGAGAAAGAAAAAAAAGAGACTGCGCCGCACGCTGTGTGCACCTTTGTCTTTCGTAAAAAAAAGGAGTAATTTATACATTTTTTAACATCATTTATTCATGACTAACGTAGGCTAGAGGCCACTTGGAAGTTGGAACAAAGAAATAAAATAAGTCCTCCAGAGACCAGCCTCCATTTCACCTCCTCAAGATCCATTTTCACGCTAATCTAAACACATCACCTGACCGCTCATTTACCACGCAACCCGAAGCGCGAGCCTGAGCCCGGCCCGAGCCCGTGTAAAATAATAGAAATTAGGACCGAACCCGACCAAACCCGTCGGGTCCCGTCGGGTTCGGGCAAAGATCTTCAGCTCTAGTAGGTTTAGGGGTGGGGTTAGGGGTAGGTCATCAGACCAATCAGGGATGACTTCCCTAATTAATATTCATGAGTCTTCCCCTACCATCCTGGGAAAAAAAATATCGCTTCCCGCGGGAGGATTTTATGTAGGCCTACATTTTATAGTGGGTGATGTCACTAACCCGTGCTGTACCTACCAGCCGTTAGTCCTTAAAAATCAATTTCTTTAAAAGAAAATATCTCCATTTGCTTTGATCTTCACAGATGTTGTTTATGGTCAAACAGCAACATTACACACTAACTAAAGTTAGAAAAGTGAAATCATAATCAACCACCCCTTTAACATGTGTAGGCTAGCATGGAAAACGGAGTATGAAACAGCCAGGCGTAACTGAAAGTCTCAAATTTATGCAAATGATGGGCGATAACCAAAGGTTAGGTCACCTAGGCTACAATCAATTAAAATGTTCAAATTTTAAAAGCTATGCCCAGCCAAATAAATAATTTTACAGACACTTTAATAGGGTTTCACGAGTTCACATCTACATATAATTAATACAATGAGTTTATGCGTATTTGGCGTGCTGTCCGGGGGGAGGGCTCCGAGCTCGGAGTTAGGCCCGAACCCAAAGTACTCCCCCCAGTTGGTAAGTGTAGATGGAACTGGAAGTGTAGATGGAACTGGAAGTGAGGAGATGGGGTGGAGGAGGGATGCTGACAAACTTTCAATGAACAGAGATAGGTCTGCTGTGAATTTATACTCTGTCATTGAGTTGATTACTGATTAATCTCCAGCTGTGCATAATTTGGTTAATTATCTGAACCTGCTCCTCCCGAACTTTGTTAAATAAAACCTCATTTAGTGAAGCCTACATAAAATGTTATTAAGCTATACATTTTACAAAAGTATTTAAACTTTTGCTCTTGATTAACTGTATATTTTTTTCTTGCAGAAATCAAAGGAGCCCGTGTATGAAAATATCACCCCAAAACGGTGATCAAATACAGCATCTCTGCTTTTTCCTCTGACTCTGGTTTGCTTTCACTTTTTTTTCCATCTAAGTATTTTTTTTTTTATTTTTTTTGGCTTTTGCACATACAGTACACTCTCATAAGATCTATTGTTATGTCTGAAATTGTGTTGCTGTGTATTAGTTTAATTTAGTGGTGCACAAAAGGCACAGAAACTGAACTAAATGTTCTATTTTTAGCTCAACACACATAGAAACTTTATTAGTTTGATCTCATCCCTCACTGTTCTGTAGCCTATCACTTGGTCCTGTTTAAATAAATAGACATCTGAATATGGAAAGCATAGTTTACAGGATATCACAGATAATCATGGATATTTGGGCAAATTCAGCACAAGCACATCATCGCTCTCTAGTGTCCAAATCATAAAATCACATATCTCTAATAATAGTGCTACTTTTACCCAATAGAGTCCGCTATGAATAAATAAGCGGAAAATATTGAACGAGTGATGGGCACTTTCGAAACACGCTTCAAGCTTCGAAACCTTTGTGATTCATTAGTTTCGAACAATGAGACTGCAAAGTCACTTTTTCCCCCTGTCAAAGTCACATGATTTCAGGATGGGATTCCGTTACGTCATAAAATAACACATATTATAAAGACACGTTTTTATTGGATGCAACTGTATGTTACACCTTCAATAAAACGTTTATGGGTTTGTAAAAGCTGTTTATGCATGTTTGGACTGAGTTTGTGTTATATTTACAATGTTGTGACCAGCAGAGGTCGCTAGCGTGTGGAGATTCCAACGATTCAAAACAGTGAATCATTATTTTGAAGCAATGGTTCAATTGATTCAAAGTTTCACTATATAATAAACTAAATAAGACCTAACTGATCACAATGCAACAGTTATTTCAGACTAGGAGTCATGTGACAATGAAAATTGTGTCACAATGTGAAGGTGATAGAGATGATCTCATCTGTGTTATGTTTTAATACTGAGTCAGAGCTCACGCTTTCATTTATTTTTATCACTCTATTTTAACATCCTCAATGCTGTGAACTTATACTCACTAATGACAGAAACACAAAGCACTGAAGTAGAGAAATATGTCTGGAATCATAATGTAACATACAAATAAAAAGAACATTATTGATTCACACATTCAATCAGACACATGTTAATGAATCTATTGGATGATCTTGTGGAGTCTAATGAACGTCATATAAACCACATCCTGATTCACACCCCCATACAATCAGATAATATTCAATAAACCACAATAACACCTGTTTCTCAGGCTTCAGCTGTTTTTGTGTAGGCCTACTGTTGCGTTCAGATCAAGGACTTTTAGTTTGAAATCTCTCTCTTTCTGTGTTTTCTTCCTGTTAATCTGTTCCTTTATTGCCCATTTCACTCACTGCCTGGTGTCTTGTTTATTCTTTGTAAATATAGTTATAGTCCTGTAGTTTATCTGAGCACGTGTCACAGGGTGTGTGTGTGTTTTTTTACCCTTTTTGATAAATACCACTTTGAAAATAGATCCAGGCTTCAACTCAGTCCTTCCAACCAAGCTCTGACAGACTGTGTTTTTTTCCCATAGGTGGAAATTTGAAAGAAAAGAAAAAGAAACACATTCTAAACGTTTGAACAGTTAAATATGATAATTGTGTTACTGTTTCTCTCCCTCTGTCAAACAGTTGCTCGTCTTGTTAGTTTTTTCTCCAGTAGATTAAAGTGTCTCAAATCTGATAATAGCAGGAGAGGAAGAAGCTCTTCACCAGCAAGCTAAACACACACACACACACATACACTCACACTCACACTCACACACACACACACACACACACACACACACACACACACACACACACACACACACACACACTGAACGCACACACACACACTGAACGCACACTCTCACATGCAAGATGTTTGTCCACCCAACAGACAAAACCACATTTCTGTAGAAAACCGGCCGGAGGAGTTTCAGTCTGACTCAGAAGATGAACTTCAGTGAAACTGGCACTGTGAGGTGATGGCAGACGATTTTATCTGTACTTTGGGTTTTTCCATTCACTAAAAATGTGAAAAAAATATGCATAATTTAAAAATCAATGGTTAGGCTTTCTGGCATTTCTAAAAAAAACTTGCAAATAAAGTCCATATTCTATGATTTGTAATTTTCCAGTCAGAGATCCAGTCATATGATTTTAGTCCAATTTTATTTCTTAGCAGCAGACAATTAAATAATAAATGAAGAGTAAAATGAATTCATCCATAAACAGGATTAAAAGTTTAATAAAGAAACTGTGTAAAATGAACAGTTAAAACACTTTTCACTAAAGACACAAACATAACAACTTTTCATGTTTTCACACTCTGAGGTGTTAGCCCGTATCCTGCAAGATGTTCAGATACAGTAACATTCGTCTACCACTTTACTGAGACATGCAGGTGAGCATTTGTGGTCTACTTACAGTCTTTTGGCCTCATCTAAACAGCAAGCACAAAAGTTCACCCTAAGACATTCAGCTACATGTGAGGCATACATATTAATACAGTAAAAGAAAAGTATTAAACATAAATTTAATAGTAAAATCATCAAAATGATAGTAATGAGAAACACATCAACATGATAATAATTATTTGTTAAAATGAGTAAATGATAAAACATAAGCCAGAAATATTTATATTTTTTCTTTTTCTGATTCATCAACCTTCATTAAACTGACAAAAGTACAAAGAAAAGATTTCCAGTGCTTTCATTGACCAACTTATATTTATTTTGTAAATGAACAAATTTTGATTTTGATGGCTGCAACATACTCCAAAAAAAAGTTAGGACAGACGCATGTTTACCACTGTGTCACATCACTTTTCCTTGAGTAACAGAGATCCAAGTTTCATTTCTTGATGCATTTCTTGATTCAGTATTATGTATGGTAGATGGTGAAACACCTGAATACTTTGTAATCCTGCATTGAGAAATGTGATTTTTGAATTGTTTGAGAATTCTCTCATGATATTTGGCACAAAGTGGTGAGCCATGACCCATTTTTGGCGGATGCTTCTTTTTATACCCAAATATGATGCCCTCACCTTTCACCAGTTCACCTACAGTACATATTGTGGGCTGTTCCAAAACAGTTTAACTTGGATGTTGCTGCTGGAAGAGGTGTTAGTGAGGCCAGCAGGGAGCGCTCACCCTGTGGTCTGTGTGGGTCCTAACGCCCCAGTATAGTGACGGGGACAATATACTGTCAAAGAGCACCATCTTTTCTTTGTACTTAATCGATAGCCTGGTTGACAGCAGACCCTTGTCAGTTGTAACTGAGAGTGGGTCTGGGGAAGGTTCACATTTCACACACAGTCCATTTCCAAAGGGGCGTCACCAAACGGACATCGCTCAAATGCCTCTGGGCGCAACTGGATAGACCTAAAACCTGCTTCAACGTCACTGAGCTGACGTCATCATGTAAAGCCCTCAACGTTTGTGATTTGTGTCTCGATTTGGAAAAATTGGAAATGGGCTTGAATGGGCTCTTGGCCAGATGGACTTGCAGAGCAAATCTCAAATTGGCCGGAAGTACGTCAAGGTTTTTTCAGGCTACTTAATCGACTCTGTGTCAATTAAACGTGAAGTAGAAATGTCCCAAAGTGTACATATTACTACCAATATGGTACATATTAGTACCTTTTGAATAGGTAGCGCCCCAGTGCCAGCTTCTGTGCATTTCTGTACCTTTTCTGACCTTTTCTGACAGTGTAGGCTAGTTGCCTGACTGCACTGTGGCACTACCTATTCAAAAGGTACTAATATGTACCATTTTGGCAGTAATATGTACACTTTGGGCACTTATATGTACATTTACGATATACACCCTTAAAGGAATAATTAACTTTAAAATCACACAGTTGATGTACCCCATTGATTTCCATAGTATGAATTTTTTTTTTTTCCTACTATGGAAGCCAATGCGGAACACCAACTGTGTGATTACTGATATTCTTCAAAATATCTTCCTTTGTGTTCAGCAGAAGAAATAAATTCATACAGGTTTGAAACAACTTGAGGATGAGTAAATGATGACAGAATTTCCATTTTTAAGGGAACTATTCCTTTAAGGGGTAAATAAGGTGGGCTACCTCTAGAAAGCGTACCACCACAGTGAAAGCTTTTACACCATGTTTTCTGAGAGTATCGTACAAAAAGCAAGTTCAATGACAAAAATAAGGAATATTTTGCCAATTAAGAACAGTTAAAGTCTTAATAACAGCAAGATGAACTAGAGTTTATTATGTAAATGCAGGTTTGTGAAACTAGGAGGGTAAGACTGTGTCGTGGGAGGATTCACACATCACATCAACACTTCTGCTGTATGCTTAGCAGGAAGTTTTATTAGATCAGAATCAAAACTAGAACATGTTTCACATGTTTGTTTTCTGTCCATGCTGGTGGAATCTGATCGGTGAGTTATAAAAGCATTTTCATGGCTTAATTTCTTTTTCCATTTCAGAGTAAAACTTTTCAAATGAGATTATTTTCATCTGCTGTTATGTATCGATGAATTATGATTATTGTGAAATCTACTAACTTTGAATTCATTCTCAAGCAATCCGTAAGCGATTCTGCAATGTTTTCTCTGTTTGAACTCAGTATCTCTGTTATGGTAGCATTTGGCAGTTTACAGTAGCAGTTTATGAACATTTTACACATTTTTTTATTTTTTATTTTTCTGAGTCAAAGGAATGTCCATATTGCGGTGATATACAGCTGTAAGATATACATTTAATTTAGTTCTTATTGGTGCAATAGTTAAGTGATCCAATCAGTGCTGAGAGTTTTTGCATGTAACTGATCAAATCTACAGCTGATTTCAGGCTTTGTAAACCATCAGAATCTTTAATCTGTATAAAATCTGTTTGTTCATCAGGTGTGTTTGGTGAATCACTGTCAGTGATGGAGGGAGATTCTGTCACTCTAAACACTGATACTGAAATACGTAAAGATGATGATGTACTGTGGAAATATGGAGCTGAAAACTCTACCATAGCTAAAATGAATAAAAAGAAGCAAATCTTCTCCACATATGATGATGTTCCTGATGGGAGATTCAGAGACAGACTGAAGCTGGATAATCAAACTGGATCTCTGACCATCACAAACACCACAACTAAACATACTGGAGTTTATAAACTAGATATAAGTGGAGCGAAAAAATCATCAAAAACATTCAATGTTTCTGTCTATGGTGAGACGTCATTTATCTAAGCATGCACATATTCTATTTACATATGCATACGTTAAATTATTTTAAAGTTTGAGATGACAGACACATTCAGAGACCGTGAGCACACTAAACACTCACTCAACACAAAGTATATTTCACTGATTTACTACAATTCACAACACCTAAACTAGACTGAATGTTCATGTTTCTCTTTATTCTCTCATGTTTTCCAGCTCGTCTGCCTGTTCCTTTCATCAGTAACTCTTCACACTGTTCTTCATCATCATCATGCTCACTGGTGTGTTCATCAGTGTTGAATGTGTGTGATGCGACTCTCTCCTGGTACGCAGGAATCAGTGTATTGTCCAGCATCAGTGTGTGTGATCTCAGCATCAGTCTCTCTCTACCTCTGGAGGTGGAATATCAGGATAAAAACACCTACAGCTGTGTGCTGAACAATCCCATCAGCAACCAGACCACACATCTGGACATCAACACACTCTGTCACACATGTGCAGGTACCACAGCACTGATGATATATGTGATTATATACAGATTCACTCATGATAATGACTCTTTCCTTCAGTTCCTCCAGTCTCAGTGTCTCTGATAGTGTTGATCTCTGCTGGATCTCTGATGATTGTTGCTACAGTTGTGATCTTCTGGATCTGCAGGAAATGTAGAACAATTGACACAGAAGGCAAGTATTACTGCTTTTAAATAAGTAATATAACAAATAATATTTTGAAAATATGCTCTAAACTAGTCAACTGATTGAATCAATTAAGTAAAACTATTCTCATAATTTTGAAGTTAAACATTATACAAAACCAAACTAATATGTGTAGTTATTCTCTGTAGATTATACTCATATCATAATGCATGTCTATTTCTATATACCGGTAATGACAACGTTGCTCTTCTCACTCGAACAAAGACAGATTCTGCATTTCTCAAACTGCATCAACACTGCTTTCAAAAACTTAAAAAAGCTTTCTCAATTTTATGAACTCTCTTACATGCTGGTGTTCAAATTAAAATCTATATGAATGATGACTTTTGTTGTGCTTGTTGAGCCTAAAAGCTGATTAAATACAACGAATGTAAAATACTTTACTTTTGTCAAACATCCCATTTGATTTGATTTATGTGTAAAGAATGTCTAAAAAATTTAAGACGAACACATTTTTTTATGGAACATTTTGTGTGGTAAATTCAATTTGTTAATGCCATTTTTAAAAACTGCAGAAAAAAAAAACATATTTTTAAGATTGAATTTTGATATTTTAATGCTCACAGTTCTATTATTGTTCAAACAGCTGAGACTTGTGAAATTGAGATCACTTACGCAGAGACGACATTCGACAAAAGAAGCGCACAGAAATCGGTGAGACAATATATTGTTCATTTGTTGAGTATTTGTACAATTTCAGCAGAGAATCAAATGTAGATCAGTGTGTGCACATTTGATTTTGTCTTTATAATATATAGAAGCTCATTTTCACCACATAAGATTGTGCTTCAGGTGTAGTAGAGAGAGAGAGAGACACACAAATCATGAAGTGGACTATAATTGAGGAGCATAATTCAATTATTTAAATTCCAATCTTGGTCTTGGTCATGAAAAATTCTAAATTATAAGGTATTATAAGGTAAGAAAATATCACATACAAAGTTGAAATTGTGACTTTTTGTCAAAATTACAGTAGGCTATGACATACTGATTTTTACTTTTTTAGTTTGGGATTTTTTAATGTCATGATATCGACTTTCTGTGTCACAATTTTGACTTATGTCTTAACTCTAATTTACCAGAGCATTTATCTTATGTGGTGGAAATGTGCATCCATATTATAATAATCTATCACATAAATCTCAAACACAACAGCGCCATCAGATGTTTTGTTACTTTGAAAAAAAAAAACATAACATTTATTATTATTATAATATCTTGTCTTATGCATTTTTTTACAGAAAGTTGAAGAGGAGGAATGTGTGGATTATGCACCAATCGCAACGAGAAGATGATCAAACTTCAGTCTTTTTCTGAGTACAAGACCCAGATTGTGATCACTTCACTGGAACCTCCTACAACGGCCTCAGACTCTAAGGGCCCTATTTTAAGGATCTAAGCTCATGGTCTAAAGCGCATGGTGCAAGTGCACTTAGTGCATGTCCGAATCCACTATTTGCTAGTTTAACGACGGGAAAAATGCTCTGCGCGCCCAGCGCATAGTCTAAAAGGGTTATCTCTATTCTCTTAATGAGTAATGGGTAAGTTTTGGCCGTAAAGTGAAATAAACCAATCAGAGTCTCATCTCCCATTCCCTTTAAAAGCCAGTTGCGCTCTCGCAATTTGCAAGTGGAAAGACTGAACGCTTCTCCAGAGAAGAAACAGATCTGCTCATGCGCGAGGTTAAAACGCAAGCAGACCATCGAAGTGGAAAAAGTGTGCGCACGTTGTCATAATCTATTCAACAGTCTATTTCAGTCGCCTCAAAATAGCAACATGCCAACAGACCAGATTTGCTATTTAAACAACGTGGGACGTGTAAATGATAACTGCATCGGGCTGAAACTTGCATTGCACCGGGTGTATGATAGGGCCCTTAGTCAATGGTTGAGTTTGACTAACAATGGATTCATTAAAAGATCTCATAAAAACATCAAAGGTGGAGGGTCATTTTGTGTTGCTGCTTCTATGGTACTCTCTACCCCTCACTCTCCATAACATTTCGTCTACTTTCAAGACCCAGCTAAAAACATACAGTATCTGTTTGATATGTATTTTCAATAATGTGGCCTTATGTGTGTGCATTATATGCATATTCGTAATGTACTAAGCAGCCTTGAGCAATGCAAAGGCGTTATATAAATAAAACTTATAACTTGTTAAAAGTCTTTGTGTTTCAAGGTTAAGTATTCATTAGAGTGTTTACATTTTTACTTGTACAATGCAAGATGTAGATGCACCTTGCTGTGGTTTCTATTTATGTCAGTACAGAAATGTGGTTTGATCTGTAGAAGAACAGCTTGTGCACGAGCACATTTCTGCTGCTGGACGTGTGTGTTTGTCTCTAAGGTGTGGTTGAGGTTTTTGTTTCCATTCCTGCTTACGTGAAACCATTATGACTTCTGGTCAACAGAGAAACTACTTTACAACACACCGGTGATACTGAACCCATCAATGCTGATGTTTTACAAAAAGGTCTCAAATCAAACAGAGATATTGTTCGAAATAAGAAAATATATGCCTTGTGTGCATATGCATCATGATCCTTTTTACTTATACACTGTATATCTTATGCATATCTCATCTTATACACAGCACAATCATGCAGTTAAGCAGTGCTAGTTTCAGTTGTTTTTCCAGCTGTGACACTTCCTTCTAAGAAGAACTTTTCTTGATACCTTTTTTTTCGTATAAAAGTCATCCTTTTTTGTTCTGCCAATGTTTTGTTCATTATTTTAAGAATAAATGCAAGGTATGATTTACAATTTATGTTTGTTAATAATTTACTTCTTTTTCATCAGTTTTAGGAGAAACAATGCTAACAAACTTTTTTTAGTAGCATAACAGCACACAGGTAAACAAATAAGGTATAAACTTAAATTAAATGTTTTGTTTTATGTAATATGACACTGGTGGATGTGGCCACACGTCAAAGCAGGACTCACTCAAGGTGAAATATAGAAAAATATTTGACATTCAGATTTTTAATTTCTAACTTAAACACTAAATGTAAACTGTTACACACACACACACACACACACACACACACACACACACACACACACACACACACACACACACACACACACACACACACACACACACACACACACACACACAGTTTAAAAATGTGTCAGTTTTTTGTAAGTTGTTAAGTAATCACTGCAAGTGAATCACTGGTGAAACATCTGTTATAATACTATAAATAACTAGTTTTAAATGTAGAAATAGGCCTTTTCCTATACACAATGGTGCAGTTAAATCTAACAGCCTTTGTATTGAGCGTCATCTAGTGTTCAAAATAAGACTTCACATCTAGAACAATAATACTAGGGTTTTTTCTGTGTTTGTTTATCGGTCCAGCTAGCCAACCTGTGATCTCTGTGATCTTCTGTCTCTATATAGCTCAGGTCCCTCCTTTAATGCAAGTCTGAGGATTTTCCCCCCACCTGTTTATCGTCCAGTAAGGGAAAATGGTGAGAAGTACACACAATGGAAAATAAATAATATATAATACTACAAGCCATATGCATACAGCATGATCCAGTATCATAACCAGTAATCAGCTGCACCATATAATATAAGTATATTAAATAAGTTTTTAAAGTGACAGTTATAATACAAGCTGCTGCTCTCAGACAGGCAACTGGGGGAAAGTGGACCTCGACTGAGGCCATACAGCAAGCAAAATCTGCTCTCAGGCATGGAGACATTATAGGACGGCGCAGCAGGGAAGAGGGTTTTTGGACTCGGGACAAGCCGACCCATAAGGTACAAGGCAACATCTGCCCAGAGAAGAAAGCTGGTAATGCCGAGGTCCGGCAGCAAGAGGAGGCAGAGAGGCGGTCTCGCAGTCCAAACAGGGACAGTGGAATAACTGGGAAAATGTGAACTCACCTGGAAGGATCTTTGGGAAATGGAAGGGAACAGACTGAGCTTCATCATCAGAGCAACCTACGATGTTCTTCCCACACCCAAGAACATAAACCAGTGGACTGGAGAAGATCAATTATGTCCTCTCTGTTAAACCCCAGCAATGCTAAGGCAGATCCTCGTCAGCTGCAAAACCAGTCTTTCCCAAGGCCGTTACAGCTAGAGGCACAATCAGGTCCTGGGACAACTGGAGATTATCCTGGAATTAAGGAGAACCACCACCAATGCCCTTCCTCCTCCAAAGCATGGATACTCAAAATCCACTGCCTTCATAAGAGCAGGACAACTTCCAGTGAAGCCAACAAGCGTGCCACACAAGTGCTGAAAAGTGAAGCTAAAGCTTCTCGATCGCCCCCTGGTGGCTGGTCCCAGTATAGGTCATAAACCCCACCCTACTTCTCTAAACTAAGTAGTCCAACTGACTTTTTGGGGGAATTTCGGGAGAACATTTGGAGTTTCAACTTCAATTTCTACATGTCCATAACTGTTTATTGCACACTGACACGAGATGCTCTGCAATAAACTTTGTACTTACCGTCTCTGTGAGAGTGAGGGCGGGACCTTGATATCACGGCTAAACTTCACGCTCACTACTGAGCAGAATCAGGTCCCAAATCAGAGCAAGATGTCAGCACAATATTAGGACTTTGGACTTTGACTTTTCACCAATGGAAGAGAGTGAAGGGGTGTCGAGTCGTCCATCTTTTTTTACAGTCTATGGAAGCCAACTACAAAAAAAGTAATCGACACTGCTGGACGATTTCCCCGGGACTGGAAAATGCAAGTTTATTAGACCGGAAACTCAGTTAATCACAACTAACTTCAGGCCGGACCTGATCCTGTGGTCAACCTCGCAAAAGTCCCTGTTCATTGTGGAATGAACTGTGTCATGGGAGGCTACAATTAGTGAAGCGAATGAATGTAAAAGGCTGAAGTACTCAGTCCTAGCAGAAGTACAATGGGGCTGGCAAACCCAGTTGATCCCAGTAGAGGTTGCTTGCAGAGGTTTTATAGCAGGAACAACCAGTGAACTGAAGGGGTTGGGAGTCAGAGGACAGGCCTTCTGACAAGCTGTTGGGTCACTGTCAGAGGCTGATAACTCTAACAGAGCAGAAACTGGCTGTGGATAAATCGGAAGGATCTCAAATGGGCCACAAAATGACCATGAGGGGTAAAAGCAGAGGGGAGCGCACCTGGGACACCAGGTGTTGCTTTTGAGCCCTTTGGAGGTGTCGTGGGCCTATCAACGAAACACCAAGAAACGAGGGTGTCCATCTAATGACCCCAATGAAGTGATTACTACACCCCACTCAAGATGTTAAGAAATTGCTGATTATTCTAAGGGATTGTGCTACAGTATCAAGTCCTATACGCTCAACACATGGTTGAATGGCTAGTTGGTTTGAGTAAAGGTCAAAAGTTGAGGTCCTTTGATATGTTTGATACTTTTCTGCATTAATCATTAGTTGTATGATATTGATATGATATTGAACTGATTAATGGCTCCATCTGGTGTGTTTTTTAAGAACAGCATCATCACTGTGAACTCAACAGGAAACACTATAGTGATGATATGTGTGACCCATCAGGATGTGCCTCCAACACTTTATTGGTGGATTTTAACATTCCTTAAAGGTTACATATCATGAAAATCTGACTTTTCTCGTGTTTAAGTGCAACAATCTGTCCCCGGTGCATCTACATTCCCAGAAAACGTGAAAATTGACGTCAACTTGTGTAAAAGTTAAACATGCATGACGGTACATGCAATTCGATGAGATGAATCAATGTAACTCCACAACAACTACATGGTATACATATATACCATTCAGAAATGTCCAGGTGCGTCTAAAAGTTAAACCTCTTCCTGAGTCTCTCTGTAAGGCTGCACTCGCTACTGGTTATCTCTGAGATTTTGGAAAAGTGAGATTATTTGCGTGTTTTGTCATTGCTGGAGTATCTGAAGCTTATGTAAAGGATAGAATGGAGGCGGGGAGAAGCAGTTCATTTGCATTTAAAGGGACACATGTGAAAATGGCGCGTTTTTGCTCACACTCAAAAAGGGGCAAATTTGACCAGCTACAATACATGATCTGTGGGGTTTTTTTAGCTGAAATTTCAAAGACACATTCTGGGAACACCGTCGATTTATATTACATCTTGTGAAAAGGGGCAAAAAAAATGTCACCTTTAAAGAAAATGCAGTGAAAGACTAAATTACACTTACTAATGACAGAAACATTGAAGCTCTTTATGATTAGGATCTGTAGTTTATAGAGTCCAGAGTCTCTGATTCTGGTGTTTGTGATGGTCAGAGATCCAGTCTGATGATCCAGCTTCAGTCTGTAAATGAAACACATGCAAACAAACAGCAGAAGATCATCATTGATTCACACTTTCACTCTCAGACAAACATAAATGAGTCTGATGATCTTGAACAACTTAATGCACATTCAACTCACATCCTGATTTCTAAGCATCCCAGTACAATCTCTAGAATGTGAATGTTTTATTTTTTACCAAATTTATATAAAATTATATATATATTTAAAACAAAAGAATAAATAACTTTACAGACTAAACTTGTGAATGGCAAAATTATCCGAAGTTCTTTGTGTTGACAATGAATAATTCAATAGCTGCCATGCTCCTAATCGTTAATAATATCCTTCATCAAACCTATATGTGTTCCCATCTAATGCTTCTGTATTGTAAACAACCTCCTAACTGCATTTCTACAATCCTGCCAGTTTAACGCTGAGATAGTTTCCGTTTCTTTTTACTTCAACATGCGCTAATACTCAAAGAAGGCATATGTTTAAACACTCAGAAATAACTATAACAACACTTGACCACTAGAGGGATTAATCACATTCCCACCCTGAATAAATGTTGTAGCGGCCCTTCAGCTTCGTAGAAAAGAGGCAGAGAGTTATTGACGGGTGCCTTCGATTTATTTTGTTAAGATGCAATAAACTTCATTGCTGAAGTGTTCATTGTCTCGTTTCTTTGTTGCAAACGTTCTCCATGCATCACAACACTGTGTTTACACATTGACTTCATAGCACCATAACAATTGCATCACAGCATGGTGGCACCGTAAAACTACAAAGAAAACAAAGAAACAATACATAAATATCAAAGCAAAATAAACTCAAACAACATACACAAAATAAACCGTGTTCAAAGAAATCAACAAATGGTACCAAAGAAATACAGGGAAAACAAACTACACATACCTCGCTCTGCTTGCCAAAGGGATACTAAAGCTTAAAGCTTGAACCATTTTCTCAAGCTGGTTAGCTCGAGAACAAACGTGACAATACTCTTACTCTGTTTCCTTACCCTTATATGCAATAAATGTATTTCGCCAACTAGTGCAAAGCAAAACAAATTAAAGGGGAAGGCCATTACAAATGTGGTAGCTATATTTGCTATATCAATCGTCAAAGCCTATACTGTTTTAATAAAGGATATTAATAATGGTCATTGCCATGGCATGGAGCGATTGAACATGGTAATTATATTTCTCCACAAAATAGTACAGTTATTGTTCCTATTATACAATGATAATTTGAGATCTTCAAAGAGTGTAAAATAAATTATAAAAAAAAAATTGTCACACACAAGTCACTCATTAAATTTCACTATAATAACTGTTGCTGTTTCCCATGATCTTTATTATTATTATTATTTGTAAGAACAACATCCCACACAATGTGCCTTTATTATCACCTTATATTTCAGATAAGAGCAGACACGGCCATTTGTACTTTTAATGTGTCTGGCTTCCAGTGTCATATGCCTCCTTACCATATTACCATATTACATATCCTACCATATTATTTGAATAGTTTTTAGTTTGTCTTAGTAACTATGGTTTGTAGCAAACAGTGTAAAGTTCACTGAACTTTGATATATTCTTCTCGTTATTTCTCTATAGCTGATAATAAATAGGAAGTCTCGCACATTCTGCGTCCAGCTTACTTCTGCGTTGAAACATCAGGAGGATAAATGACCTGATATTTCATTAATACATAAAGTGTGCACTACAAGCAGTATGGAGACTGTGTTACACCACCATCTAGTGTCAAAACTAGGAATTCACCATTCAGAGAATGTTTATTTGATGTTTTTAATGTAATTTATCACATCAACACACACACACACACACACACACACACACACACACACACACACACACACACACACACACACACACACACACACACACACACACACACACACACACACACACACACACACACACACACACACACACACACACACACACACACACACACACACACATACACACACACACACTGTGGAGGGGTTTGACAAATGACAGTATTTTGGCTCTGACATGACAAAACATTTACATGACAGAAACAGGAATCGCGATACACTTCTAAATGAGTGGTCCAGAGTGATTTTGCCAGCCCTTTTACTCACTCTGGATGAGTTCAGTTCTTTGAGAGTGTGGAGAGGTGTACCAGTGATTCTCTCAGCAGTCCGGACTATCCGCTGTAGTCTTCAGAGGTCTGACTGGTAGCTGAGCAGAACCAGACAGTGACAGAAGTGCAGAGGACAGACTCAATGATGTTAGAGAACTGTATCAGCAGATCCTGTGAGAGTTGAACTTCCTCAGCTGGAGAAGGCAGGGCAACCTCTGATGGGCCTTTTTCACAATGGAGTCAATGTGACTGTCCCAATTCAGGCCCAGGAACCTGAATGACTCCACTGCTGCCACTGTGCTGTTCATAATGGTGAGTGGGAGAGTGCTGGGATGTTTCTCCTGAAGTCCACAATCATCTCCACTGTTTTGAGTGTGTTCAGCTCCAGGTTGTTGTGACTGCACCAGACAGCCAGCTCTTTAACCTCCAGTCTGTAAGCAGAAACATGCGGCCGATAAGTGGTGTCGTCTGCAAACTTCAGGAGCTTGACAGAGGGGTCTTTGGCAGTGCAGTCGTTCGTGCACAGGGAGAACAACAGTGGGGAGAGAACGTACCCCTGGGGGGCGCCAGTGCCGAGACGTTCCCTTTCGGTCGGTCGGTCAGTCGACACCACATCGAAAATGACAAATAGTAATCCCTACTAAAGGGCCACAGCTGCTGCACCCCATCCAGCGCCCTGTGTAAGCCTCCACACCTTCTTGCCTGGAAGGACGATAGGAGAGGGCTTACACTGAGTGTATCTGTCACTGTTGTTCCATGATAACCCATACAGTGAGATTATTGGATAACACTGGGAAAGCGTGCCTGGTCTGAGGGAGAACGTTTGAAAAAATTTTTTTTTTAAAAGACACTGGTGTCTGATATCACATTACCACAGTTGTACTGTAACAATATCTATAAAACTGTTACATATTTCCACAGAGAGTGCAGTGATAGTAAATCACACCAGCAGAACAACACATCCTGAAGACAGACCTGAAGCTGTAATGATAAATAGATATAATTATTATTAGAGACTGACTGATAATCGATTTTATCAATATCTTTGACTCATATTTACACCTTTCTACTGTCATCACTTTTACTCTCGATATTGAGTGGCGCCATCTGGTGGTTTTGAATAACAGCAGCTAAACAGCATTACAGCACTAACAGTGGCACAGAATGTACATAACCCTATTTTGTGAACAAATATGTACAGAACAGGACAGTAGGCCTACTGTGTAAATGTTTTTGTACAGATCATAAAGACTGTCAGTAGAGAAATATGTCTGGACTCATAATGCAAACAAACAGCAGAAGAACATCATTGATTCACACTTGCACTCATCAGACAAACATGCACAAGTCTCATAGATGATCTGAATCTTAATGAACATCATACAACCCACATCATGATTCATATACAGGAAAATACAGCAAGATTTTAAACTACTTCTGGAAAATGAAGAACAAAAATCAGGTGTGTTTTGCTTTTTAATAAATGTATGGTTTGGTTTGCTGTCCTCCAGTGGTTTTCTTAAACTGTATTTAATAAATACCGCTTTGCAAATAAGTCCTTCAACTGTTTCCTTCCAACCAAGCCCTGACAGACAGGAAAAATAAATAAATGAAAAGAAATCATTCTAACCCTTTGAAGAGGCCCTTCAGCTACACACACCTGCTCTAAATACCCGTTCTCACACACACAAGATTGTCCAAATCAAACCACATTTCTGAAGAAAACCAACCACAGCAGATCTCAGTTTGACTCAGAGCCAGAGCTTTAAAAAGTGGTAATGTGAGATCAAACATGATTTTAACTGTTTCTTTCAGAAGTATGTTAAATTATAAAAAATAATATCTCACCCATTAAGAACAGTTAAAGTCTTACAGTTTTTACCAACTGCTTACACACAAAATCTTTTCATGTCACACGATTTTTGAAACCTCTCACTCAAAGTGCAAAGCTACATGCCAAATCTTCAAAACCATAAGCTATTTCTCAGCCTTTGACTCAGTTTTCAATTGCATAAAACACTTTTTGCAAAACACTACACACAATTCTCTACCTAAAACACAAAAATCTAACAGGAAGTGACTTGCTTTCCTTTTCCAAACACAACCAATCAAAATGCTACACTTATTCACCAGGTCACACAGACACACTCCTCACATGTGCAAACACTAATTGCTTAACTGATCACTAACCAATCACTGCTTTACTGTAGTATAGGCCTAAATAGGTCAAAGGTCAGATGATCTGTTTTGAACAATGGATTCCTGGGACCCCCTGGGACACACAGACACACACACACACACACACACACACACACACACACACGCACGCACGCACGCACGCACACACACACACACACACACACAATTGTGTTCTTTACTGTATTCTAAAGAATATACTTTTGGTTTACAGTACATATGTTTATGGTTTTGTTGTATGCTACTGTAAACAACAATGTTAGGCCTAATAAATATTTTCTGTTTCTACATTGCATTGGTGTTTACAGTGTACTTGTTACACCAGATTACTTTTTACTTTAGAACATTGTATTGAAATATAGATATAAACCTATGAAAGACCAAAGAGCTTTAGATTTAGAACAGCAGTGTTTACATGGTATATCCAAAAATGTACTATTATGAAAGAAGTGTTTGACATTTGATGCAAATGCTTCATTCTGACATGTGTTTATGGCATTTTGAATGCAGTGTTGCATTTTGAAGGAGATGTGAGGCGTTTTGCATTTTGTGTGTGCAGTTTTGAGAATTGTGTGTAGAGTTTTGAAAAAAGGAGACTTAGTTTTGAAAACGTGTGCAACTGGTAAAAACTGTAATAAAGGCCAGATGAACTATAACATTATGTCATGTGCAAATGCAGCGAGTGAAACTATGAGGGTCAAACTGTCGTGGGAGGATTCACATATAGACTGAGTGTTTTCAGCAGATAGTTTCTTCACACACTGCTACTGAAGAAAATGTTTCACACGTGTATTTTATTCAGTTTGAGCTGCTGGAGTCTGATCGGTAAGTTATAAAAACATTTTCATGGCTTTTTTTCTGTTTTAGAGCAATAAAGTGGCTGATACTGTTTGAATTAGACTTTGATCTGCTGTTAAAATGAATCAGGAATATTGTGAAATCTACTAACTTTGAATTCAGGTCTCTAACTCTTAAAATAATAATAATAATAAAAATAATAATAATAATATTAATAATAATAAAAGTGGTTATAAACATCTACAAAAGTCATGGAAATCCATTAGTCAAAATGCACAGGTCTATATATAAATATCCAGCACTGTAAAACTTGTACTTTCAATCTGCAATAATTATCATGTATTGATTTTCGATACATGATGTAACTTTAATCACTGATTTTCCTCGACATCCTATAATTTTAAAACAAATTAAAAATGGATTAAGCTTCAATCTTGATTAAATCAAGGTTTATCTAATAAACTGGTTTGCACCGAACTTTAAACTTTGTTTAAAAATATGCAGACTTACATTTAAACCATCATTCTCCTGGTTTTACTATACATTTATGATTGCTATATTACTTTAATGTAAAATCCTTAATGAAGTCACATGACACATGAAACTATAGATGAATGTTTTAATCACAGTTTATAATAATAATCCCTGATTTGTTAATATGTGTTTAACATTAAGTGATGCAACAAACTATACGTGTCTGTTCATAAATCTCACCTTTAATTTAGTTTCATGTTTCTGCTGTTTTTCTGGATGTTCTCGACTTCACATCTAAACAAGAAAAACTGATTTCAGGCTTTGTAAACCATCAGAAGTATTAATCTGTGTAAATCTGTTTGTTCTCCAGGTGTGTTTGCTGATTCAGTGTCAGTGATGGAGGGAGATTCTGTTACTCTAAACTCTGATCTTACTGAAATACATGAAGACGATGATATACTGTGGAAATTTGGAGCTGAAAAATCTCTAATAGCTAGAATGAATAAAAAGAAGCAAATCTTCTCCACATATGATGATGTTCCTGATGGGAGATTCAGAGACAGACTGAAGCTGGACGATCAAACTGGATCTCTGACCATCACAAACACCAGAACTGAACATACTGGAGTTTATCAACTAGATATAAGTGGAGCGAAAAAATCATCAAAAACATTCAATGTTTCTGTCTATGGTGAGTATACAGTAGATCATTTGTCCAAACGTTCACATATTCTTGTTTTAATTTACTGGATCTATTAAAATTTTTAAATTACATAAGTTTTCAGTGTGTGAGATGACAAACACACTCACTAAGTGTTATTATAATAAACATTCACTCAGCACATTAAACCAAGTTTTTTTTTTTTTTAAGTTCATCCATATTATAATATTATAATATTCCATTTTATTCTCTCATGTTTTCCAGCTCGTCTGCCTGTTCCAGTCATCAGTAACTCTTCACACTGTTCATCATCATCATCATCATCATCATCATCATCACACCAGAATTGTTCATTGGTGTGTTCATCAGTGTTGAATGTGTGTGATGCGACTCTCTCCTGGTACGCAGGAATCAGTGTATTGTCCAGCATCAGTGTGTGTGATCTCAGCATCAGTCTCTCTCTACCTCTGGAGGTGGAATATCAGGATAAAAACACCTACAGCTGTGTGCTGAACAATCCCATCAGCAACCAGACCACACATCTGGACATCAACACACTCTGTCACACATGTGCAGGTACCACAGCACTGATGATATATGTGTGTGTTTACTGACCTGATCTTTCATGCTATTCAGTGCTGATGTTTGAGTGTTAGCAAGGTCAGATGGACAGATTCACTCACACTAACGGCTTATTTTGTCCATTACAGATCAAGGCCTACCTTTGTTTTATATAGTGTTGATCTCTGCTGGATCTCTGATGATTGTTGCTGGATTCGGGATCTTCTGGATCTGCAAGAAATGTAGAAAAATAGCCAGAGAAGGCAAGTGTTTACGGCTTTTAAACATTATAATAAACAAAACTTTATAAAACTTACTAAAACTTTATAAATACTTTTCTAAATAGAATTAAAAATAATTATTGTCAATATTTTGTAGTTAACAGCCTTTAGATGATTTATATGAAAAAAATCAATAAAATATGTCAAAACATTAAAAATACAAAAGCTTTCTCCACTTTATGAACATAATTGTACATGTGTAAAGATGCAGCTGGTGCTCAAGTTAAAATATGTTATTGATTACTTATGTTGAACTTGTTGAGCATCAATTTCACCATATAAAGAATGCATTTCACTTAGCTTTTAACTTAGCGTACTGCCTGGGTTTGATTTATAAATTATGTGTAAAAAAAAATGTATTCAAATTTGAAGTTATAGTTCACTTTAAATTTAGTCAAATTAAATTTTTAAGTTTTGTTGTTTTAATGCATTTTATTGTAGAAACAGTCGAGACTCGCGAAGACGGGATCACTTATGCTGATCCTGTGTTCTACAAAAGAAACACACATAAAACGGTAAGACAATTTATTATTAAGTTATGTTGTGTTTCTCTGTATTATTTATCAGTGTGTACAAATTGTGTTTTTGACTGTATAATGATTACACCCACAGCAGCACCAAATCAGATTTTGGATCAGATCAGTTTAATAAAAGCCATAATATAATCAATGCAATAAATACTATGATTTTCCTATTGAGTTGTTTTGATCACATCACAGATTACATTTTTAGCAAGCAATTAGTCATTTGAAATGAAATACATTTTTAAAGACACTGAGAAATGCTGAAAGACAGCAGGACTTCTAAACTTCATCTATAAAGAATATCTAATATGTTCAATGAATGTAATTACATTGAAGAAAACAATGAATGGTTTGTACGACAAGACTAGAAAGAGCTATTTTAAACAAATGCAGTTTTGTTAAACTTAATCATTTTAAATTGTTGTCATGCGATAATTTTGATGTCATTTCTTCAAGATGCTTTATACTGATAAGTGCTGAGAATTTTTATTAGAAAAAAACTATATATAGTAATATATCTTGTGTTGTGTTTTTACAGAAAGTTGAAGAGGAGGATCATGTGGATTATGCACCAATCACAATGAGAAGATGAACAAACTCTTTTTCTTAGTTCAAGACCGAACTGTGACAACAAGTCTATGGTTGAGTTTTAGGTGAGAATCAACATATTGTATCAGGACGTCCCAGCAGACGTAGAGCAGGATCAACATTTAAAGTATTAATTGAAGTGGTCTCCTAAATATTGAAACAAACTGGCCTTTTTAGCCAATTAAATCATATGATTAATTTGCGCAGTGTTTGACTTTTTAAGTCTTAAAGGGACCATGTGTGTAATCTCATGAAAAACACAGATGCAGAACACTCATGAACACTGTGGTCTCATGTATTCACATCTGAACAGAAATGTGGTTTGATCTGCTGGGTGGATGGACAGCTTGTGCATGAGAATGTTTCTGCTGATGAATTTGTGTGTTTGATGTCAGTTTGTGATCGTCTCAGTCTGAGGTGTGAATAGTCTGTGAATAGCCTGTGGTTGAAAGACTTTTTCCATTCCTGCTCACATGAAACCGTCGACTTCTGCTCTACAGAAAACCTGCTTTACTACAAAATACTGAACTCAGCACTGGTGTTTAACAAAAATATCATATACTTTGCATGCGTGATGATCAATACTCATGCAGTGATCCTGCAGTTAAGCAGTGTGACACTCTCAGGGTCATATTCTTACAAAGGTCATATAATTTTTCTGCCAGTGTCTGGGTAATTTTAAGAATAAATGACTTACAATTTATGATTTATGTTTGATGGTTGTTCATTTATTTTGTTTTCATCAGTATGGACGAGAAACTAACTAAACGTTGCAAACAACCTTGATTTTTTTTCAGTATCATAACAGTGGCCCTGTCCATAAAACATAAAGGTAGAAATTCATAGAATGAGATCAAGATCATAATCAGATAGAAGATCTCACCTTAAGTTTCCTTGATAGTGGTAAAGTCCAGATGCAGTGATGAGGACAGCTCAAGATATCCACTCCTGCTCCAGTTCTGTAGGATGACGACGAATCAGGGAACAAAAGGTGTGGGTGAAGAAGTGTTGATCCTACAAATAATACAAACCATGTTTTTTTTTCTCTTTTCTTTTTTTGGATAAATTAATATCCCTAATTAGCAAATATGTGTTAGTACATACTTGTTCTGTTGGATGTTACCTGTTTAGTAGGCTAGGGTTGTTTACTAGTCAAAGTGCCCACATCTGTGTGCTTTTCTCAATCTCTTCTGGTTTGATGTCTCGGTTTCCTCCTTCAATATGCATCTGAGGGACTTTTCACCTGATTCATCATCATCTTCATTCAGGTGAAAATCTGCTCACTTAAAATTACAGCACGTCTCCTCAACAACACACATTATTATTGGAATCATTCTTGAACGGAGCACAGTACAGGACTGAAACTGTTTACTCGCAGATTTTCTGATGTTTTCATCCAGTGAGATATACACAAGAACATTCATTTTTAATCAAAATTAAAAAAAAAAAAAAAAAAAAAAAAATATTCAAAGTTCTTTGTGTTGACAATGAATAATTTCATAGCTGCCATGTTCCTAATTGTATTATCCTTCATCAAACCTATTTGTGTTCCAATCTAATGCTTCTGTGTTGTAAACAACCTCCCTAACTGCATTTCTTCAATTCTGCCAGTTCAACGCTGAGACATAGTTTCCGTTTATTTCAACATGTCAAGTCAAGTCATCCTCATTTATATAGCGCTTTTAACAATGTAGATTGTTTCAAAGCAGCTTTACAGAGATAAACGTATAATTTAAGGTAACAGAGATTGTTTTGGCTTTACAGCGGTTCTTTAATAAAGTTATTTTCCAGCTAAAGTTAGTTTTGATTGATTCGCTTCCGTTGCTACGATCATTTGTTCGTAAATTAGGGGCCACCAAGACGACACACTTCTCTCTACACAGACTATAAATGCGAACCTGTGAGAAACGCTGATGGCGTTCACATGCGCATTAAGAATTGGTTCTGTAGTTATGTGCGTTTGAATGTGCGCAGGTTTGGAATTCCCTACAAACCAAGCCTAAACAAAGTACTGGTGTTTCCTTATAAATTTTGATACAAAATTTAATTTTATTTTGTCACTTCGAGGTCGGTACGCAAAACGAATTTCCTGACAACGCTTTATCTGGAGTGGTAAAGGGATCCTCCATAGGGAGAGACTAGTTAGCACTTCAACACTGCGTTGGATCGGGTCCAGGCGAAGGTCCTTCATCAGATCTGGATACGGCCTGGATCCGGCAGGCTGCGGGAAAACCTCGGGATAAACAAAGACACTAAAATTAGCGTAGATGCCATTCTTCTTATGATGTAACGAGTACATCAGGATTTATGGGAAGTGTTCCCGGTTCCGGCTGACCTAATCTATGCAGCCTAACATTAAATTATAGAAGTCTATAATGTGTTATGTGTATGCTAGTTCAAAGAGATGTGTTTTTAATTTGGCTTTGAACTGACAGAGTGTGTCTGCTTCCCAGACAATGTTAGGAAGACTGTTCCAAAGTTTTGGTGCTAAATAGGAAACGGATCTACCGCCAGCAGTCGACTTTGATATTCTAGGTATTATTAACTGGCCAGAATTTTGAGATCGCAATAGACGTGAAGGACTATAATGCGTTAAGAGCTCGCTCAAGTACTGCGGAGCTAAACCATTTAGTGCTTTGTAAGTAATCAGCAATATTTTAAAATGTATACGATGTTTAATAGGGAGCCAATGCAGTGTTAGACAGAACAGGGCTAATATGGTCATACTTCCTGGTTCTGGTAAGAACTCGAGCTGCTGCGTTTTGAACCAGCTGTAGTTTGTTTATTAAGCGTGCAGGACAAACACCCAGTAGAGCATTACAATAATCTAGCCTTGATGTCATGAAAGCATGAACTAAGTGTTCCGCATTTGTCAATGAGAGCATATGGTGTAATTTAGATATATTTTTAAGATGGAAAAATGCAGTTTTACAGATACTAGACACGTGACTTTCAAATGAAAGATTGGCATCAAAGAGCACACCCAGGTTCCTAACCGACGACGAAGACTTAACAGAGCAGCCATCGAGTGTTAGACAGTATTCTAGGTTATTACGTGAGGGAGTTTTTTGTCCATTAATTAGAATCTCTGCTTTTTCAGAGTTAAGAAGTAGGAAATTGCTAGTCATCCAATTTTTTATATCAGCTATCCATTCTGTTAATTTAGTGAATTGGTAAGTTTCGTCTGGGTGTGAAGAAATATAGAGCTGAGTATCATCGGCATAACAGTGAAAACTAATGCCATGCTTCCTAATGATATCTCCTAGAAATAACTATAACAACACTTGACCACTAGAGGGATTAATCACATTCCAGAATAAATGTGGTTGATATATTTGCTATCTCAAGCGTCAAAGCCTATACTGTTTTTATAAAGGATATTAATAATGTTCATTGCCATGGCATGGAGAGATTGAACATGGTAATTATATTTCTCCACAAAATAGTACAGTTATTGTTCCTATTATACAATTATAATTTGAGATCTTCAAAGAGTGTAAAAGAAATTATAATTAAATTGTCATTTATTTTTTAAGTCACTCATGTCTTAATCTATTAAATTTCACTATAATAACTGTTACTGTTTCCCATGATCTTTATTATTATTATTATTTGTAAGAACAACATCCCACACAATGTGCCCTTATCATCACCTTATTTTTCAGATAAGAGCAGGCACGGCAGTTTGTAGCAAACAGTTTAAAGTTCACTGAACTTTGATATATTCTTCTCGTTATTTCTCTATAGCTGATAATAAATAGGAAGTCTCGCACATTCTGCATCCAGCTTACTTCTGCGTTGAAACATCAGGAGGATAAATTACCTAAAATTTCATGAATACATAAAGTGTGCACTACAAGCAGTATGGAGACTGTGTTAGACCACCATCTAGTGTCAAAACTAGGAATTCACCATTCAGAGAATGTTCATTTGATGTTTTTAATCCCATTTATCACATCAACACACACAGTGTTGATGTGATAAATCGCTATTGGCAAGTTGGGGTTATTTATAGAATGTGTTTAGCGGGCAACTCACATGCACCACGTTGGAGACCACTGCTATATACTATAACTTAACTATTCAAATATAATGTAAGCAAATTTAAAAGTGAGGTAGGTAAGCCTTTTAAAACTAACTTTCTGTCAGTGGCTAGTAGGCCCACTTTTCTTCCTCAGTTGTTGTTTATTTACACATAGCATATAAGTGATCGTATTAGTGCCCCTGCTGTTGGCTGTTTATATTGCTTTATTACACTTTTTTTTGTGCCGACGGCCCTCAGTTGGAAGGCCGTTCTGGACTTTTCCAGAACGCACAGATTGTCAGTCCGTCCCTGCAGCCAGCTCTTTAACCTCCAGTCTGTAAGCAGAACCATGAGGCTGATAAGTGGTGTTGTCTGCAAACTTCAGGAGCTTGACAGAGGGGTCTTTGGCAGTGCAGTCGTTCGTGCACAGGGAGAACAGCAGTGGGGAGAGAACAAACCCCTGAGGGGGCGCCAGTGCTGAGACGTTCCCTTTCGGTCGGTCGGTCAGTCGACGCCACATCGAGACTGATGAATAGGAATCCCTAAAGGGCCACAGATGCTGCACCCCATCCAGCGCCTGAGTAAGCCTCCACACCTTCTTGCCAGGAAGGACGATAGGAGAGGGCTTACACTGAGTGTATCTGTCCCTGTTGTTCCATGATAACCCATACAGTGAGATTATTGGATAACACTGGGAAAGCGTGCCCGATCTGAGGGAGGGGAACGCTGTGGGAGCCACATTCTTAAAAGAGTTATGTGGGAATACACATATGGACTAACCCGAGGGTTTTACTGCATATGAATAGTGGGTGACTTAGCCCAAGGGAAAGACACAGGCTTCCGTTTAGGAGCAGCCGTAAAGAATATAGACACATGGGATCCTAGTAGGGTCACACATGAGACCCAGCCTAGACCCGGTTCTCAAGGATTCAGCGGATTAAGGCCTGGCACCGGACGCTCCGCCATATCCGACCCGAGGGTGTTGGTGGACTAAACAGGTTTGACTCTGGGGCAATAAGGATGCACAGTAGGGTGCAGCAAGCCCACAGAGCCGGTACTCACAGTGCTTCTTCCCGTTCAGGGTGAGAACAAGGAAGGACACGGGCTCTACACGTAGACTATAGTATCTAACGAACATGTTAGGTGTCGCCCAGCCTGCAGCTCTACAGATATATGTTTCACTAGTTCACACTTACAAATAAGTCAGATAGAATAAATGCGTATTTGGCGTGCTGTCCGAGGAGAGGGCTCTGGGCTCGGTATTCGGCCCGAACCCAGAGTACTCCCCCCGTCCTGGCTGTAAAAGATTGAGCCAAGAGTGAGGAGTCGGGGTGGTGGAGGGATGCTGGAAAACTGTCAAGGAATATTAGGTGAGTTGACAGAGTGGATATATATACTTCTTGTCATGCTGATTAGGGTAGACATAATTATTTGATGACGAGTAGATTGGATTGATTATTTGAACGTGCTCCTCCCGAACTTTGTTTATAAAACATCATTAGCGAAGAGCCACATGCCAGTGCCCTGGAGGATGCAACGTCTAATGACATATCATGTGTTTTGGTGAACTGTTCAACAGCAAACTCTCAAGAGAAGGACAAAGTTGAACCTCAAGATCAAGAGAAAATGTAGACAAAAAAATCTCACCTTAATTTCCAGCTCTGAACCGCCATCAATCAGGAACAAACCAGAGTGAGGGCAAGTCTGAAGGGATGTTAATCCTACAAATAAACAAACCGTTTGGTTTTTAATTTGATTAGAATTTTTTTGTAATAAATCTTATCTTTAGGCTAATACTCGATAAACGAAAAGGCATACAATTATCAAATATGTGGTTAGTGCGGTGTTCTGGTGGATTTCAGTACCTTTTTAGTCGGCTACATATGATTGCTAGGTGGTCAAAAAAGCCCACATCTCTGTGATCTTCTCAGTCTCTGTGATCTTCTGGTTTGATATGTTTCGGGTCCCTCCTTCAATGTGCGTCTGAGGGACTTTTCACCTGATTCATTCACCAGCAGGGGGAAATCATGAGTCTTAACAGTATTTAACAGCTCACGTCTCCTCAACAACACACATATGAAGAATCAATCATTCATGTCTGGAGCACAGGACTGAAACTGTGCAGGACAGTTTACACACAGATACTTTTGCGTTCAATTCAACTCAGAAAGTCGCGATTTCCAACTTCTACTAAGAAAAGTGTCATCACGCCACTTGAAGTCAGACAGACACAACTCATGCTGAAGTCCATAACTTCAACGCTGCCGTGATTGTGACTTCATTGACACCAGGGAGTTCATGTACACATAAACATTCAGTTTTAATCAAATAAAGTCAATCAATGAGTCGAAGTTCTTACACTACATTAATATAAAACATATTAATAAACGGCTGAGGTGGAACTAAATGACCCTCTCTGTTAATAATCATACACCCGCACTACTTAATTTATCTACCATATCTTTCTAAGGCACAAAGCTGTATGCTAGTATGCGGTTCTGAATTTAGCATTATTTTATGCTGACAATGGACAACTGCAAAACTACATATACTGTATATATTAAACGTATATCCTTATACATAAATTAGCCTATCCCGCAACAAAACTAATGTGTGCTTCCACCTAATATTTCTGTATTGTAAACCTATAACCTCCCTCCATCATTGGGTAATCCTGTTCATAGCTTAGAAAGTTGCCATTTTTAAAGACACTGGTGTCTGATATCAGATTACCACAGTTGTACTGTAACAATATCTATAAAACTGTTACATATTTCCACAGAGAGCGCAGTGATGGTAAATCACACCAGCAGAACAACACATCCTGAAGACAGACCTGAAGCTGTAATGATAAATAGATATAATTATTATTAGAGACTGACTGATAATCGATTTTACCAATATCTTTGACTCATATTTACACCTTTCTACTGTCATCACTTTTACTCTCGATATTGAGTGGCGCCATCTGGTGGTTTTGAATAACAGCAGCTAAACAGCATTACAGCACTAACAGTGGCACAGAATGTATAAAACCCTTTTTTTAGTGAACAAATATATACAGAACAGGACAGTAGGCCTACTGTGTAAATGTGTTTGAACAGATCATAAAGACTGTCAGTAGAGAAATATGTCTGGACTCATAATGCAAACAAACAGCAGAAGAACATCATTGATTCACACTTTCACTCATCAGACAAACATGCACAAGTCTCGTGGATGATCTGAATCTTAATGAACATCATACAACCCACATCATGATTCATATGCACCCCCCCTCCTCATATACGCATAAACTCAAATAGTGTTCACTACATAAACTCTGCTCACTGGCATCTGTTAAAAAACACTGGATCCAGAGATGGTTTTATTATTGAGAGATTTCAAGGTCCATCATTAAAGAAGGCAAACTTCTCTGTGTCCTCCAGGATCATGGAGCATTCAAGTCCTCGTGGGAAATCACTTTCATCAGAGCAAGACGTAAAAATACAGCAAGATTTTTAAACTACTTCTGGAAAATGAAGAACAAAAAATGTGCATCAGGTGCATTTTGCTTTTTATGTTTTTAATAAATGTATGGTTTGGATTGCTGTCCTCCAGTGGTCTTCCTAAACTGTATTTAATAAATACCGCTTTGCAAATAAGTCCTTCAACTGTCTCCTTCCAGCCAACCCCTGACAGACAGAAAAAAAAAAAAAAAAGAAATCATTCTAACCCTTTGAAGAGGCCCTTCAGCTACACACACCTGCTCTAAATACCCGTTCTCACACACAAGATGTTTGTCCAAATCAAACCACATTTCTGAAGAAAACCAACCACAGCAGATCTCAGTTTGACTAAAAAAAGGTAATGTGAGATCATACATGATTTTAACATTTTTTCCATTTACTAAAATTGTGAACTGAATAAATAAATCACTAGACTTATAGACTCTTTTAGACTCTTTTTTCACCCATTAACAACAGTTCAAGTCTTAATAAGGCTAGATGAACTAAAACATTATATGATATGCAAATGCAGCGAGTGAAACTAGGAGGGTCAAACTGTGTCGTGGAGGATTCACATATAGACTGAGTGTTTTCAGCAGATAGTTTCTTCACACACTGCTACTGAAGAAAATGTTTCACACGTGTATTTTATTCAGTTTGAGCTGCTGGAGTCTGATTGGTAAGTTATAAAAACATTTTCATGGCTTTTTTTCTATTTCAGAGCAATAAAGTGGCTGATACTGTTTGAATTAGACTTTTATCTGCTGTTAAAATGAATCATGAATATTGTGAAATCTACTAACTTTGAATTCAGGTCTCTAATTCTTACAAAAAAAATAAATAAATAAAAGTAGTTATGAACAGCTACAAAAGTCATGGAAAGCCATTAGTCAAAATGCGCAGGTCTCATATATATATATATATATATATATATATATATATATATATATATATATATATATATATATATATATATATTTGTAAAACTCTGTAAACAAGCTCTGTAAAACTTGTACTTTCAGTCTGTAATAATTATCATGTATTGATTCTTTATTCATTTTAATTTTAATTTTATCGTTAATTTTAAAACAAATAAAAAATGGATTATGCTTAAATCTAGATTAAATCAAGGTTTATCTAATAAATCGGTTTGCACCAAACCCTAAACTTTGTTTCAAAATATGCAGACTTACATTTAAACCATCATTCTCCTGGTTTTACTATACATTTATGATTGCTATATTACTTTAATGTAAAATCCTTAATGAAGTTACATGACTGTAAACATTGTTTCTTTTTTATCATATCTGGAGTTAATACAATTGTTTTAATGTACAGCATTAAACATCCTGGAATATTTAGTGTGAAAATCCAATGCATTGTATTTGCTTGTTTAAAATGGGCATTTGTAAAATTATAACAATAATAATAATTATTATTGTGGTAGAAGACACTGACATTAAGCTTCTGAAGGTGGTTATCTTTCCTTTTTTCATAAATTATGCTGCCATATCAGTCCATTAATACATACTATAAATATATTTACAGGTAATTCATAAGCGCTGCCATAATGTTTTCTGACAGTCTCTCAGTAACGTTAGCAGTTTATAAAGATATTTTACACATTTATTTCCTTTATCAAGAGCTACTGATGTCAGAGAGAACGTTTCTGAATATTAAAATTTAATATTATTGATATGTTGATGATGTTTAATTATAATGGTGAATTCATCATGGTGGACAAAATGAACGGATGAATGTTTTATTTCCCTTTTTGAATAATAATGAATTATTATCCCTGATTTGTTAATATGTGTTAAACATGATATAATACAACAGACTGTAAATCTCACCTTTCATTTAGTTTTGTGTTTCTGCCGCTGAAAAACTGATTTCAGGCTTTGTAAACCATCAGAAAACCTAATCCGTGTAAATCTGTATGTTCTCCAGGTGTGTTTGGTGATTCAGTGTCAGTGATGGAGGGAGATTCTGTTACTCTAAACACTGATGTTACTGAAATATATGAAGATGATGATATGCTGTGGAAATTTGAAGATGAAAACTCTCTCATAGCTAAAATAATAAAAAAGAAGCAAATCTTCTCCACATATGATGATGTTCCTGATGGGAGATTCAGAGACAGACTGAAGCTGGACGATCAAACTGGATCTCTGACCATCACAAACACCACAACTGAACATGCTGGAGTTTATCAACTAGATATAAGTGGAGCGAAACTGACATCAAGAACATTCAGTGTTTCTGTCTATGGTGAGTCGAGATCATTTGTCCAAACATTCACATATTCTTGTTTTAATTTACTGGATCTATTTAAATTTTTAAATTACATAAGTTTTCAGTGTGTGAGATGACAAACACACTCACTAAGTGTTATTATACTAAACATTCACTCTCATTTTTCAAGTTCATATTCCATTTTATTCTCTGTTTTTTAGCTGGTCTGCCTGTTCCTGTCATCATCAGTAACTCCTCAAACTGTTCATCATCATCATCATCATCATCATCATCATCAAATTGTTCATTGGTGTGTTCATCAGTGTTGAATGTGTGTGATGCGACTCTCTCCTGGTACGCAGGAATCAGTGTATTGTCCAGCATCAGTGTGTGTGATCTCAGCATCAGTCTCTCTCTACCTCTGGAGGTGGAATATCAGGATAAAAACACCTACAGCTGTGTGCTGAACAATCCCATCAGCAACCAGACCACACATCTGGACATCAACACACTCTGTCACACATGTGCAGGTACCACAGCACTGATGATATATGTGTGTATTTACTGACCTGATCTCTGTCTTCTGTTGTATCAGACACATTCACTTACACTAATGACTCTCTTTTCCTCTCCTTCAGTTCCTCCAGTCTCAGTGTCTCTGATAGTGTTGATCTCTGCTGGATCTCTGATGATTGTTGCAGGATTTTGGATCTTCTGGATCTGCTGGAAACACAGAAAAACTGATCGAGAAGGCAAGAATAACTGCTTTTAACCAGTGTTAACAAATAATAATAAATAATAAAATCTACTCCAAATGCATTTTTTCAAGTTATAGCCCATTTTATAGTTTAATATTTCAATATGTATTTATGTAGGTAATGTAATTTAGTTCTTAAATAATGTTGGTTATTGGTTGTTGCATTGATCTGAGCAGCTCTTTACTCGTCTCACACACAAACACTGATTCTGGATTTACTTTTACTCTGGTAATAGTGATGTTTTGTGTGTGAAAAGTAATAATGTCATATTTCATGTTGCCATTTTTAAAAGTTCAGTATTAAATATATTTAATTAATTGTGTGCAATAACTTTGACAGCCTAATAATCACACATATGTTGTAAAAAAAAAACAGATCTAGATTTGTATTTTTAATCTCTTCCTGTTGTTCAAACAGTTCAGATTTGTGAAGATGAGAAAACTTCAGTTGTTATGTCACTTCATCCATTGTTCTATGAAAGAAACACACAAACATCGGTAAGATCATTTATCATTAGTTTCTGTTGTGTGTGTTTGTATCATTTCAGCAGTGAGTCAGATGGAGATCAGTGTGTGATTGTGTTTCTATAATCATCATCACGCATCAGATATTTCCAAAAGAAGCTATTTTACTGTTAACACTATTATATATAATATTTGAGCAGGGCCGGCCCGAGGCATAAGCGAACTAAGCGGCTGCTTGGGGCCCCCTCGCCACCAGGGGGCCCCCAAGCGAGTTTTTTTTTTTTTTTTTTTTTTTTTTTTTTACATATTAATTAAATTAAACAAGTGACATAAATTAATGAATGGATTAATAATTCAAGACAAGAAAATTCTGATTTCATGATCAATATACCTGCCTACAACTGCTGCTGTGTCTGCCAGTGTTTGAGTCATATGCGCATAACCTCGCGTGCATAGAAAATTTGTGCGCAAAGTCACGGTATAGTTAAAGGAGAAGTTCACTTTTAAAATGAAAATTCTGTCATCATATACTCACCCTCATGTTGTTTCAAACCTGTATGAATTTCTTTCTTCTGCTGAACAGAAAGGAAGATATTTAGAAGAATATCAGTAACCAGGCAGTTTTTGGGTCCCATTGACTTCCATAGTAGGAAAAAAATATACTATGGAAGTCAATGGGACCCAAAAACTGTCTGGTTACTGATATTCTTCTAAATATCTTCCTTTCTGTTCAGCAGAAGAAAGAAATTCATACAGGTTTGAAACAACATGAGGGTGAGTATATATGATGACAGAATTTTCATTTTAAAAGTGAACTTCTCCTTTAAGCCATTTCACACAAATTTGATTTGATCAATGATTTATCCTTTAAATTTAATGATATTCAGAACAGAACAAGAATAAAAAAATAACTATAAACAAGCCAAAACGAAATAATTTAAAGCGAACGTGAAAGCGGATCTCTCTCATTAGAATCAAAATGTTTCAACATTCGCGATGGATTTGGATGGTAAACTATGCTTTATTATAGGCTTCTTTGTACTTCACCCACGTTCCAATATCGAGGGAAAAAATCATCCTCTTCACAAGCGCAAAAATGTGCTTGAAATCCAATATCGAGGGAAAAAATCATTCCCTTCACATGCGCAAAAATGTGCTTGGAAACATCACAGTGGAGCGGTGCTTAGGCTACGCAGCGCTGAATGGTACGAATTGTAGGCTACTACTGACTATTTAAAAAGAGCAGTGTAATTTTTATATGTTAGTTTGACTATTTTATTATTATATTTTATTACGGCTATAACGAACAGGCTGCGATGTCAAGATTGCAGTGCTGGAATATGTTGTGTGTGTGCGAGGCGCGGGCGCGAATGAACAGTGGAAACATAAACACATAGGACTCCGTCATGTTCATATAAGACATCATTCAAACTGCAAAGGGTTGCAAAACGTTGGAGGATATTTTGCAAATATTTTTTTTTATATGTTTTTTGACAGTTTGTTTTCAGAAGTTTCAAAGAGTTAGTAAAAGAGTAAAGAAAAAGTTAAAACATTTTTATTTAAGTATCTATTTTTTATTAAGTAGGCTATTTATATTAAAGGAGTTTATTGTAGCTCCTGTTTCAACAGATTATGTTACTTTCATATTATGATTGATCACATTACATATTACTTAGCAAGTAATACATTTTAAAGCAATTAATTCTGTCACTCTAAACAATTAATTAACACACAATGATTTCAAGATAGAATAAATTAATAAAATGTTATATAAGTGTCACAGAAAATGTTTAAAATACAACTAACCGTATAATTGTGCAAAAGAAAGGGAAAAAAATAAAGTCATTAACTTTTAAAGGGAGAAAGAAACTCAAACTGTATTCAGACACAAATTCATGCATGAAACTCTTTAGTTCAGGCTAATATTAATACGATATTATTAATCTATTATTATTATAAAATTGTCAGTTTTCCCATTCAGCTTGTGTTGTTATGATTTAACATAGTTAGGCCTTTGCAGTTCATGTTAATATTTGTTTTTTGTTTTTATTCAAATATCTTATTATATTTGGTGTGATGTGTTTTTTACAGAATGCTGAAGAAGAGAGTCACGTGGAGTATGTGTCTGTCAGCGTGAGAAGATGATTTAATATTTCATTATCAGATCCAGGATCATTCCACTATGGGAATCTCATTAAACAAGTCTATGGTAGTAATATTAAGATTGATATTCAATGGAATAAGCATATATATTCATGATCTCATATATAGCGACTCGTACTTTGATATGCTTTACTCTCAGTAGTTATCATAGCTGCCAACGTTTGAGTTTAGCTTGGAGTGAGATTTATGGTGGGGGGTTATTGTCATAAGTGCATTGTGATTGTCAAAACATTTTAGTAACTAAACTGAATTTTATTAGGTTTAGTGACAATGTTTACATGGTACAATTTCTGGTAAGCTACAGTTTTTTTTATTATTGCTTGACACAAATTTCATGATTTCAATTAAATTAAATTCTTGTGATTTGATTTAATATTGACTCATTTGGATAAATATTAGGTACACAAGATAAAGAAAAAAAAGCCCTGTCAGCTGGTAGTATTATTTAAGGTTAAAAATAGACTAACTCAAATGAAATAATGCGTTTTTTTTTGTTTTTGTTTTTTTGTTATAATAACAACTTTAGTAAAAGTAAAATAAAATAAAATATGTCAAGTAAAAATATAATAAATATGTAACATAGTGCACACTGCACATATTTAGCAAAATACTCTCTATAGCTCTATTTTTCTAGCCAACTACTAGCCCATATTATGATCATTAAGTGACTTTCCTGAGGTAAATGTTATGTGACATAATTGTTCTCCCGCTGTTTTATTGACCCCTTTCCTTGGATGAAAAACACTGGTCGATATCATCTATGAGGAATATACACTCACCTAAAGGATTATTAGGAACACCATACTAATACTGTGTTTGACCCCCTTTCGCCTTCAGAACTGCCTTAATTCTATGTGGCATTGATTCAACAAGGTGCTGAAAGCATTCTTTAGAAATGTTGGCCCATATTGATAGGATCTTGCAGTTGATGGAGATTTGTGGGATGCACATCCAGGGCACGAAGCTCCCGTTCCACCACATCCCAAAGATGCTCTATTGGGTTGAGATCTGGTGACTGTGGGGGCCATTTTAGTACAGTGAACTCATTGTCATGTTCAAGAAACCAATTTGAAATGATTCGAGCTTTGTGACATGGTGCATTATCCTGCTGGAAGTAGCCATCAGAGGATGGGTACATGGTGGTCATAAAGGGATGGACATGGTCAGAAACAATGCTCAGGTAGGCCGTGGCATTTAAACGATGCCCAATTGGCACTAAGGGGCCTAAAGTGTGCCAAGAAAACATCCCCCACTACATTACACCACCACCACCAGCCTGCACAGTGGTAACAAGGCATGATGGATCCATGTTCTCATTCTGTTTACGCCAAATTCTGACTCTACCATCTGAATGTCTCAACAGAAATTGAGACTCATCAGACCAGGCAACATTTTCAACTGTCTAATTTTGGTGAGCTCGTGCAAATTGTAGCCTCTTTTTCCTATTTGTAGTGGAGATGAGTGGTACCCGGTGGGGTCTTCTGCTGTTGTAGCCCATCCGCCTCAAGGTTGTGCGTGTTGTGGCTTCACAAATGCTTTGCTGCATACCTCGGTTGTAACGAGTGCTTATTTCAGTCAAAGTTGCTCTTCTATCAGCTTGAATCAGTCGGCCCATTCTCCTCTGACCTCTAGCATCAACAAGGCATTTTCGCCCACAGGACTGCCGCATACTGGATGTTTTTCCCTTTTCACACCATTCTTTGTAAACCCTAGAAATGGTTGTGCGTGAAAATCCCAGTAACTGAGCAGATTGTGAAATACTCAGACCGGCCCGTCTGGCACCAACAACCATGCCATGCTCAAAATTGCTTAAATCAGCTTTCTTTCCCATTCTGACATTCAGTTTGGAGTTCAGGAGATTGTCTTGACCAGGACCACACCCCTAAATGCATTGAAGCAACTGCCATGTGATTGGTTGATTAGATAATTGCATTAATGAGAAATTGAACAGGTGTTCCTAATCCTTTAGGTGAGTGTACATTTCGGTAAGTTGTACTGTATCTTTCAACAGTGTTCGTGTTTATTTACTATTAGCTAGAGATGATCGGTTCACGTGCCGCTAGGGATCTGTCACGTGACTCAATTCACATTTACAAGCGCCAAAACGCATTTATTGTTTGAATTTCGCAATAAAATTGACAGAATCTGAGAGCTGAGATTTTTTTTTTTATATTATAAGTAACCTGCTCTGTCTAGTCTGTCGGTCTCTGTGTCCTCTTTGCTTCGCGATTTTTCTGTGCGTGAGAAAATGGATGTGTGGCGTGAGAGCGTGTGAAAAGTCTCAATCGCGTGAGTCTCACGGTGAATGCATGAGTGTTGGCAGCTTTGAGCTTCTTAACATCTTTTTTTAATAGCCTATATAAAGATCATATCCCGTTTTTGTCAATTCTAGAATGGAACCAATGAATAAATTCAGTCATTTTAGGAAACAAATTTAATGTATGATTCACTGTTGTAATGGTATCATGCAAATGTCACGTGACTGATCACGATATTTCAAACCTTCCAGCCAGCAGCAAAAAAAAAAAAAAAAAAAAAAAATCTATTTAAGAGCTTCCAAATTGACACTGCTATGATATTATAAATATATAGTAATGAATTTAAGTAGGCATTTTCTCCACATAATGGTGTAGTTAAATCTAACATAACAGCAGGGGTTGTGTGTGCTTCCTCCTGTACAGAGCGCCATCTAGTGTTCAAAATAAGACTTCACATCTGGAACAATAATACTAGGATTCTTTCGGAGTTTGTTTTTCGGTCAAACGAGCCGACCTCGAGTCTCTGTGATCTTCTGTCTCTCTATAGCTCAGGTCCCTCCTTTAATGCAAGTTTGTGGGATTTTTTTTTTCACCTGTTTATCGTTCAGCAAGTGAAAATGGTGAGATATACACCATTTGTTTTGATAATATAGTGAGCATATACTAGCTACATACTAGAGCATCATCTAGTATCATGTAAGTATACTATAGGCCTATTAAATAAATGCTTTTAAAATTACAGTTGATTACTCGCTGGGTTTGTATTGCAGGGTAAATGTAACACACAAACAAACAGCAGAAGAACATCATTGATTCACACTTCTACTCTCAGACAAACACACACGAGTCTCATGGACGATCTTCAAAAACTTTATAAACCACATCCTGATTCATACACTGCATTCATACAACCAAGAGACCATTGCACATTTTACAAAACCTTAAACCCCTGATGAAGATCACCACTGGAAATTAATTCCATTACTTTAATTAAAAACATTGCATTGATTTACACACAATATTTAAAGTTTTACTGTCCTGGGATTATTATAATAATATCAACGTCTTTGGTTTTGCATGCTGGATAAATCAAACATGTGGTAAGTCATTCACCAACATGAGTTTCTACTAAATAAACCTCTAGAAAATGTCTTTAGTTAGATCATAAACAACAGCAAAAAAATAATTAAAATAAATACTATACTGTATGTGTAAAATAACTGTGTGCATATAAGGGGAGCTGTTGACATATTCTCACCTGTAATAAAACACCTCAGTGGAAGCCGAGTACAAGAATGTAAAAATGTGTGTATTTCTACTTGCGTAATATAAAAGTATCAATTTCTAAAACAAAAAAATAATAACTTTAACAAGCTAAACTATTGAATGGCAGTGTTTTATGATCATGGTGTATTTATTGCTTTTCTCCCTCAGTTTCTCAACATGCTCAACATGTTTGTGTGATTAAAAGCATGACAGGAAGAAGCTCTTCAAAAAGAGTTTTTCTCACCTACAAGATGTTTGTCCAACAACAGATCAAACCACATTTCTGAAGAAAAACCGACCGCATCAAGTTTCTGTTTGACTCCAAACCTCACTAAAACTGTGAGATCAGACACACTTTTAAATCTCCACATTATCCCTTATATATATATATATATATATATATATATATATATATATATATATATATATATATATATAAAACTGAATAAATAAACAACAATTTTAAAATCACTAGAGTTAGTCTTTATTTTACCATGAAAAGTAATTCATCCAATATTCAGACAATATTCTTCTATTTTTACATATTTAACACAGTCAGGCAAGTAATTGTGTGCAATTTGAATGCAACATTTTAAATCTATAAAACCAATTATTGGAAAGAAGAGGAGCTGCTCATAATGAGTAACAGTAAATAACAACAATGAGATTCACTCACAGTAACTACATCATTCATTCCTGCCGCAGTGCATGCTGGGAACTCGACTAGCAGCAAGGATTTTTTAAAATAATGTTCATCATTTGTGCGTGAGATGTGTTCACGCACAAACTCTGTCAAGTCATGTCACCTTCATTTATATAGCGCCTTTAACAATATAGATTGTTTCAAAGCAGCTTTACTGTGTATGTGTGAGTGAGTGTGTGTGTGTGTGTGTGTGTGTGTGTGTGTGTGTGTGTGTGTGTGTGTGTGTGTGTGTGTGTGTGTGTGTGTGTGTGTGTGTGTGTGTGCATTAGGTGGGTCAGACTCTGTTGGGGGAGGTCTTGCTCACATTACTTCTGTTGTGTTTGTTTAGATCAGTTGTGCTAGTGTTATTACATCAGAAAATGTTTCACATGTTTGTTTTGTTCTGTTTGTGTTTCTGCCGTCTGATCGGTAAGTTATCATTTCTGTAATTTAGTCACATATCAGAGTAATAAACGGTTCAAATTAGATTATTTTCATCTTCTGTGATAGAAATCTCTTGATGTTTTAGGTATTTTACTTTCAATGATTACAAATCCTCCCATGAAATAATACAAAAAATAATGATTTAAAAGTTTATATTTCTGCTGTAGTCATACACAACTACAAAAGTCAAACAATTAAAAATGTGTTGAATATGTTCAGCATATTTAAACTTGTACTTTCAAGCTGTAATAAATTGATCACATAAATTTAAATGTTACACACACACACACACACACACACGCACATATATATGTATATAATTTTTTTCATTATATAAATTTTGTTCTACAGCAGATCATTTAAAAAACACATTAAAGATAAAATTACTGATTCACTCACGTCTGTTTGTTCGTAGTGTGACTTTTCATTTAGTTTGTAGTCTCTGCTGATGTTAAAGGTTACAAACTGATCTCAGACTTTCTAAACCAACATGAGCATTAATCTGAAAACCTGTTCATGTTCATCAGGAGTGTTTGCTGCCGAAACAAATGAAATACAGTCAGTGTCAGTGATGGAGGGAGATTCTGTCACGCTAAACACTGATGATACTAAAATACATGAAGAATACAATAACATAGCGTGGAAATATGGAGCTGAAAAGTATTTTATAGCTGAAATCAGCAGAAAATATGGGATCTTAACATATAACGGCACTGATGGAAGATTCAGAGACAGACTGAAGCTGGACGATCAAACTGGATCTCTGACCATCACAAACACCACAACTGAACATGCTGGAGTTTATCAACTAGAGATAATTGGAGTGAACCTGACATCAAAAACATTCAGTGTTTCTGTCTATGGTGAGTCGAGATGTAATTCCTCTTGTGCTTCTTGTTTTATTAGATATTTAAATATTAAAATTGTTTAATTATGTAATAGTTTGAGATGACAGACACAATCACTGCTCATCAACACAATGAACTAAAACTAACACTAGATCCATATTTCTGTTTATTTTTTACGGAATTTCTCAGCTCGTCTGCCTGTTCCTGTCATCAGCAGTAACTCTTCACAATGTTCTTCATCATCATCATCATCAAATTGTTCATTGGTGTGTTCATCAGTGTTGAATGTGTGTGATGCGACTCTCTCCTGGTACGCAGGAATCAGTGTATTGTCCAGCATCAGTGTGTGTGATCTCAGCATCAGTCTCTCTCTACCTCTGGAGGTGGAATATCAGGATAAAAACACCTACAGCTGTGTGCTGAACAATCCCATCAGCAACCAGACCACACATCTGGACATCAACACACTCTGTCACACATGTGCAGGTACCACAGCACTGATGATATATGTGTGTATTTACTGACCTGATCTCTGTCTTCTGTTGTAGATCAGACTGATGCATTCACTTACATTAATGTCTCTCTTTTCCTCTCCTTCAGTTCCTCCAGTCTCAGTGTCTCTGATAGTGTTGATCTCTGCTGGATCTCTGATGATTGTTGCTGGATTTTGGATCTTCTGGATCTGCAGGAAATGTAGAAAAATTGACAAAGAAGGCAAGTGTTACATACAAGTATTAAAATAAATAACAATCCACATAAATTTGTAGTTAACACCTTCTTAATCACTTATATGAAAAGAAACCAAAAATAAATGTTAGTTATTGTGTTTACCAATTTCTGTAAATTTCTCTCATATCAGAATACGTGTGTATTTGCATACAATAAATTTGAGCAGCGCTCTTTTTACTTGTCTTACACACACACACAAACATATCTAGTTAGTATTGAGTTGTGTTGTTTTAATGCATCTATTATCATTGAAACAGTTGAGACTTGTGCAGAAGAGATCACTTACGCTGAACCAGCGTTCTACAAAAGAAACGCACATAAAAAGGTAAGATCGTTTATTCCTGTCGTGTGTCTCTATCATTTCAGCAGTGAGTCAGATGTAGATCAGTGTGAGATTGTTTTTGTCTGATCAATTACACACCAGCACAATATTAGACATATATAAAAGATCAGGACGCATGTGTGTTGTGTTGACGCGAGAGCGGACGTTGCATGTATGTGTGTTGGAGATTAATATTTTGTAAATCAAGCACTTGCTTTGTTCATACAACTGAGGTTAAACAACTGCGTCACATGGATTACTTTTATAATGCCTTCACTATTTATTTTTTATTCAGAAAAAACTATATATCGCAACTGCTTAATCAGAAGAAACCTAACATTTATTATTATTAGGGCCCAAGCCCTGAAAGGGCGAAGGCCCTATTGTTTTCGTTAGGATTATTAGGGCCCAAGCCCTGAAAGGGCGAAGGCCCTATTGTTTTCGTAAGGATTATTATTATTATTATTAGGGCCCAAGCCCTGAAAGGGCGAAGGCCCTATTGTTTCCGGTAGGATTATTAGGGCCCAAGCCCTGAAAGGGCGAAGGCCCTATTGTTTTCGGTAGGATTATTGTTTATTATTATTATTAGGGCCCAAGCCCTGAAAGGGCGAAGGCCCTATTGTTTTCGGTAGGATTATTATTATTAGGGCCCAAGCCCTGAAAGGGCGAAGGCCCTATTGTTTTCGGTAGGATTATTATTATTAGGGCCCAAGCCCTGAAAGGGCGAAGGCCCTATTGTTTTCGGTAGGATTATTATTATTATTATTATTATTATTATTATTTTGTCAACCTTTCGGGCACTTTTGGGGTCCTTAACATGCTCGAAAACTCTTGAAATTTTGCACACAGGTCAGAACCCGCGGCCATCAGGGCCGGGCTGAGGCTGGTACCCGGGCGTGGCAGGGGGCCTCGACAGCGCCCCCTGGAACGGGATCCGAACACTTGTCCATAAATCAGACATGCTTGCATGTAATAATATGAAACTCGGTACACATATAGACCTCATCGGGCCGAACAACTTTCGTGCTCTAAGTTTTACGCCAGACCAACAGGAAGTCAGCTATTATGGGTTGTTTGGAAACGCATGCTGTGGAATTTGATGTACTCCTCCTAGGAAATTCATCCATTCGCCTCCAAACTCGGTCGGCATGAAGTCAAGACATTGAGGATGCTAAATTGCGGACGGATTTTTGATATCTCGAACGGTTTGGCCGTGGCAAGGAAACGAATTTATGGCGAATAATTCAAACAGGAAGTGTGTTATAACTTCTGCATTCATTAACTGATCTTGATGAAACTTCAGCAGTGTGTTCGTTGTAAGAGGCCGATCACATGGATGTAACTATTGTGAGTCAAAGTTATAGCGCCACCAACTGGCAGCAGGAAGTTTGTCACTTTCAAAATGCTTTGAAATCACCCTCTTAGTTTTACCCGATTTGCTTCAAACTTTATGTGTATAATGTAAACACACGGCAGATGTAGACCTGTGAAAGGATTATTGATATCTTAGATACTGTTGCCGTGGCAACGTATCAAACTTTAATATTTTTTTCGGATGCTTTTGAGACTCTTAGCATGCTTGAAATTGGATGAAACTCGACAGCCACATCACACTTATTAGCCAGTAGACATGTGCAAAGTTTCAGAAACGGGCGTGGCAGGGGGGCTCAACAGCGCCCCCTTGAACGGGGTCTGAAAACTTGGTCCATTAATCAAACACGCTTGCATGAATTAATGTGAAACTCGGTACACATATAGATCTCATTGGGCCGAACAACTTTGTCCTGGTCAAGTTTTACGCCAGCCCAACAGGAAGTCGGCTATTATGGGTTGTTTGGAAAACGCTTGCTGTGGAATGTGAAATACTCCTCCTAGAAAATTCACTGTGTCCCCTCCAAACTCGGTGTGCATGTAGTCAAGACTTTGAGGATGCTAAATTGCGGACGGATTTTTGATATCTCGAACGGTTTGGCCGTGGCGAGGAATCGAATTTATGGCGAGAAAGAAGAAACACGAAGTGGAATAACTTCTGCATACATTAACTGATCTTGATGAAACTTCAGCAGTGTGTTCGTGGTAAGAGGCCGATCAGATGGATGTAACTATTGTGAGTCAAAGTTATAGCGCCACCAACTGGCAGCAGGAAGTGTGTCACTTTCAACATGCTTTTGACAAAACTGGGGGGGTAAGTTTTAACTACAGTAAAAAAAAATTGTTTGTATATTGTTCTTATAAAGCTGGACAACTTTCTAATTTACTTTCATTAGCTACAGCCATCAGGAAGTCAGATATTTTGGTCTGAATGTGGATTTTTTTGCAAAATCAGCCTCTGAATTTTTAGCCACTCCTCTTAAACTATTTATTTTATTCCCACCAAACTTTTTCAACATGATGAAAATACATTAAATATGCTAAATTGTGAACGGATAATAAATATCTCAAACGGTTTTGCTATGGCGAGGGATTAAAGTAATGTCCAAAAAGGAAACACTACAAGCCTCAAATCTTATAAAAATGTAATTATATACCATTTATTTCTATATAAAAGTATACAAATATCACAACTAAACCCATTTTATCCTGTTTTTAAAAAGAATTTTATTCTAATTTTATTCTAAAATTAAAAACAGTAAAGTAAAAAAACAAAAACAAGTCATACATAGGGCTATACTGCCCTCTTGTGTCCAAAAGCACATCAAAATAGTATATAAAACTTTTTACCAGGTAGGCCAATATTCTATTTAAAGATACATTTATTAGGTATGTGTCTGAGGATATTTTCCCACTGGTTATTCGGTTAATTGTAACTGATTATTAACCTGTTGTATGAAATCTAGTGGTGGGAGAAAAAATTGATTCTTAGATGCATCGCGATCCGGACGTGGACGATTCTGAATCGATGCACAAATGTCAAAAAATTGATTCTCTAAAAAAATATTTTTCTAATAACGTAATATTGACGGAACGCAAAAGGCGGAACTCTAAGCGGACGTGCGTGCAGTCTGTGGTGCGCACATACCAGAGAAGTTTCTTCTGCTCACCCAGAGAAGTTTCTTCTGCTCACCAAGTCTGCATTTATTTGATTAAAAATACAAACAAAAACAGTAATATTGTAAAATATTATTCCAATTTAAAACAGCTGCTTTCTATTTTAATATATTTTAAACTGTTATTTATTCCTGTGATCAAAGCGGAGTCACTGTCACATGATCCTTCAGAAATTATTCTAATATGATGATTGATGCTCAAGAAACTGTCGAAAACAGTTGTGTACAGTCTTTGATGAATAGAAAGTTCAAAAGAACAGCATTTATCTGAAATCTAAAGCTTTTGTAACATAACACTACCGCTCAAAAGTTTGGGATTAGTAATAATTTTAATTTTATTTTTGGGGGAAAGAAATAAAATAAATCAATACTTTTATTTATGAAGGATGAGTTAAACTGATCAACAGTTACAGTAAAGACATTTATAATGTTAAAAAAATTATATTTGAAATAAATGCTGTTCTTTTGAACTTTACATTCATCAAAGCATTTTGAAAAAAAAATCTGTACACAACTGTTTTCAACATTGAAAATAATAATGAATATTTATTGAGCATCAATCATCATATTAGAATGATTTCTGAAGGATCATGTGACACTGAAGACTGGAGTAATGATGCTGAAAACTCAACTTTGATCACAAAAATTAATTACTATGTAAAATATTTTAAAATTGAAAACAGCTGTTTTAAATTGGAATAATATTTCACAATATTACAGTTTTTGTTTGTATTTTTAATCAAATAAATGCAGCCTTGGTGAGCAGAAGAGACTTCTCCTAAAAACATTAAAAATCTTACTGACCCCAAACTTTTGAACGGTTATATATGTATGTGTGTGTATGTGTGTATATATATATATATATATATATATATATATATATATATATATATATATATATATATATATATATATATATATATATATATAAATATATATATAAATATAGCTGCGAGCAGCGATGGAGGGCCAAAGCCGGCGGTACCGCCACCCCGGTGCCTTTAGGTAACTAAAGGCACCGGGGTTGCGGTGCCACCGGCTTGGGCCCGTAATCGCTGCTCGCAGCTATATTTATTATTATTATTATTATTATTATTATTATTTTGTCAACCTTTCGGGCACTTTTGGGGCCCTTAACATGCTCGAAAACTCTTGAAACTTTGCACACAGGTCAGAACCCGCGGCCATCAGGGCCGGGCTGAGGCTGGTACTCGGGCGTGGCAGGGGGGCTCGACAGCGCCCCCTGGAACGGGATCCGAACACGTGTCCATAAATCAAACACGCTTGCATGTAATAATATGAAACTCAGTACACATATAGATCTCATCGGGCCGAACAACTTTCGTGCTCTAAGTTTTACGCCAGCCCAACAGGAAGTCGGCTATTTAGGGTTGTTTGGAAACGCATGCTGTGGAATTTAATGTACTCCTCCTAGAGAATTCATCCAATCTCCTCCAAACTCGGTCAGCATGAAGTCAAGACATTGAGGATGCTAAATTGCGGACGGATTTTTGATATCTCGAACGGTTTGGCCGTGGCGAGGAAACGAATTTATGGCGAAAAAATGAAACAGGAAGTGTGTTATAACTTCTGCATACATTAACTGATCTTGATGAAACTTCAGCAGTGTGTTCGTTGTAAGAGGCCGATCGCACAGATGTGACTATTGTGAGTCAAAGTTATAGCGCCACCAACAGGCAGCAGGAAGTACATCACTATTAAAATGCTTTGAAATCACTGTCTTATTTTTACCAGATTTGCTTCAAACTTTATGTGTAGAATGTAGACACACGGCAGATGTAAACCTGTGAAATGATTATTGATATCTTAGATACTGTTGCCGTGGCAACGCATCAAACTTTAATATTCTTTTTTTATGCTTTTGAGACTTTTAACATACTTGAAATTGCATGAAACTCGACAGACACATCACATTTATTAGCCCGTAGACATGTGCAAAGTTTCAGAAACGGGCGTGGTGAGGGGCTCAGTAGCGCCACCTTTAGTCATAAGTGGGGGGGTTAGTTTTATCAACAGCAACAAAACTTGGTATGTGTATTGTTCTCATCAAGACGGACAACTTTCTAATTTACATGATATATCTCCGACCAACAGGAAGAGAGATATTTTGGTTTGAATGTGGATTTTCTGAAGAATTTTCTCTCCCTCTCTCTGTGTCTCTGTGTGTGTGAGGGGAGGGGGGATTTGACTATTGCTTTTGTATTGTTAATCAAGGTTTCAGGGGCTTTTGGGGTCCTTAACATGCTCAAAAACTCTTGAAACTTTGCACACAAGTCAGAACCCCCTGCCATCAGGGACGGGCTGAAGCTGGTACCCGGGCGTGGCAGGGGGGCTCAACAGCGCCCCCTTGAAAGGGGTCCCAAAACTTGGTCCATAGATCAAACACGCTTGCATGAATTAATATGAAACTCGGTACACATATAGATCTCATCGGGCCGAACAACTTTCCCCCGGTCAAGTTTTACGCCAGCCCAACAGGAAGTCGGCTATTATGGGTTGTTTGTAAAACGCTTGCTGTGGAATGCGGAGTACTCCTCCTAGAGAATTCATCCAATCCCCACCAAACTCGGTGTGCATGAAGTCAAGACATTGAGGATTCGAAATTGCGGACGGATTTTTGATATCTCGAACGGTTTGGCCGTGGCGAGGAAACGAAATTATGGCGAGAAAAGAGAAACACGAAGTGGTATAACTTCTGCATACATTAACTGATCTTCATGAAACTTCACCAGTGTGTTCGTGGTAAGAGGCTGATCAGATGGATGTAACTATTGTGAGCCAAAGTTATAGCGCCACCAACTGGCAGCAGGAAGTGTGTCACTTTCAACATGCTTTTGACAAAAGTGGGGGGGTTAGTTTTACCAACAGTTCCAAAAATCAGTATATATATTGGTCTCATCGAGTCAGACAACTTTCTAATTTACAGTTATTAGCTCAGAGCAAAAGGAAGTCAGATATTTTGGTTTGAATGTGGATTTTTTGGATATTTCAGACTCTGAGTTTTTAGCTACTCTTCCTAACTGGTTTATTTTATTCACACCAAACTTTTTCAAAATGATGAAAATACATTAAAGATGCTAAATTGTGAACGGATATTAAACATCTCAAGCGGTTTTGCTATAGTGAGGGACTAAAGTAATGTACAAAAAGGAAACTAAAAGCCTCATCTTCTAAAAATGTAATTAAAAAACATTTATTTCTATATAAAAGTATACAAATATCACAACTAAACCCATTTTATTCTTTTTTTCAATTTAATAATTATTTATAAGTTTAAAAATAGTAATTGTACTATTTAGTCCCATAAAAGTCAAGTCATACATAGGGCTATATTGCCCTCTTGTGTTCAAAATCAGGTAGGCCTATTGTATCTACATAAAAATATACTAGGTTTGTGACGTTGAGAATATTTTACCACTGGTTAATCTATGTGTGACACCGCTGGGGGCTTTTGAATCGCCAACTTAAAAACGAAAGTAAAATATGCTCGTCCGCACTGACATTGATAGTGGTTGAGCGAGCGTTTCAAATGAATTCCTATGGAAGCCATGAGCATTTTAGTTTCATTTTAAAATTAGCACCTTTCGGGGGGTGGATTGCTTGGAATTATTTTACAAAAGCACAATGTTGTGTTTTATTGTGACTGTACACAAATATAAGTTAACACTTTGCAGTTTGAATGTCGTCCTGTATAATGACGGAGTATGTTTTTATGTGTCCACTGTTCAATCGCGCCCACGCCACACACACACACACGGTTTACTATCTTTGTGGGGACTCTCCATAGACTTAATGGTTTTTATACTGTACAAACTGTATATTCTATCTCCTCACACTAACCCTACCCCTAAACCTACCTATCCCAGAAAACTTTCTGCATTTTTACATTTCCAAAAAAACTCATTCTGTATGATTTATAAACTTGTTTACCCATGGGGACATCTATTTAGGTCCCCACTGTGACATGAGTCCCCATGAGTCTGTGTGCATTCAGGTTGAAGTCCCCACCGGGATAGGAAAACATGAACACACACACACACACACACACACACACACACACACACACACACATACTTGTTTTTCTACCATTAGGGGGACCACCGTTTTTTGCCCACTTGTGGGGTCCACCACTTCCAGTGGTTCTACAGACTTGTAAAAAATCAAGCAAGATAACAAAAAATTCCTAATAAGAAATATCACTTCAATATAACAAAATTCATACAAAATTGTTTGCACATGCGTTTTTGTGTCACTTGTGGGGCCCTGATCTAACATTTAGGAGTTGTGGGGTCCACTTTCACAGATACACACACATTTCTAATCTTTATATCTTAGAAGGGACCAATACACACACATTTCTAATCTTTATATCTTAGAAGGGACCAAAGTCACTATCTGTAAAACATCAACTACTTCTATTATTTGCCCTTGATTACCATATAAACTTTCTTATATTATATTGTATATTCCTCTAAATTAATCTGCACACATCTATATTGGCAAGGCAAGTTTATTTATATAGCATAGAAGTGCTTTACATAAAATAAATTAAAATAATAATAGAATAAAGAAATAAGAATAATTAAAACAGTTTAGAAAAATAAAATACAGTACAGTACAAACAGTCGGACGAACAGCGGCACAGTGCTCATTCAGTAAATGCATAGCTAAATAGAAGTGTTTTGAGTCTGGATTTGAAAGTGACTACTGTAGGAGCACATCTGATCTCCTCTGGAAGCTGTTCCAGCTGCGGCTGGCATAATAGCTAAAAGCAGATTCGCCATGCTTAGAGTGAACCCTTGGTATTCAAGGGGTTAGACAACATTTTACATTTCAAATGGGTAAAAAAAAATAAAGCTTTTGGTCAATGTAACAGTAATAAACATGCTATAAGAAACTCATGGCATTACAATGCATGAGTCAACAGTCTGATTTTTGGTATAAAACATTTAAAATTAAAAAAGACATTTGAATGGATCTACCGGTCTACTTTATAATATAAGACAACAAAGAACTTTAAAGGGTTAGTTCCCCCAAAAATGAACATTCTGCCTTCATTCACTCACCATCAAGGCATTCTAAACCCATAAGAAACTTGTTCATCTTCAGAACACAACTGAAGATATTTGAATGAAACCTGAGAGATTTCCATCTTTCCATTTAAAAACTGTTCATCCGAAACTTTCAAACATTCATAAAGAAAAAAGTTATCCATGTGACTCCAGAGGTTTAATCCCAATTTTATGGAGCAATGTCAATGTTTCGTGTGCCAAAAAAAAAAAAAGATCTGTCTTCACTTCCACAGATCAACACATGAATCTTACTCATGAACGCAAATTGGAGCTAAACTCTGCAGGACGGTGGCCCTCGAGGACCAGGGTTGAGAACAATCAACACTGCAATTTCATGTTGTGCAAGAGATCAGCAATAACATATTTTGTAAACGGGGAACAGCGACAAATAACAAACAAGAAAAATCGTATATGAGGTGAAGAATCATTAGTAACCAGGAAAAATTTTGTATAATTGTGTGTGCTGCAGCGATGCAAAAGTCCAGTTCACAGTTATTGCATTTGTGGATGATGGATTACGTGAGATCAACAACAGCACAAAAACAGGGCAAAACGATATATACAACAAACAAGGAAAAGGGCATATGAGGCAAAGAATCCCTTTTAACCAGAAAATGTGTATAATTGTGTGTGCTGCATCAATGCAAAGTCCATCAAAGAACTCATAAAGCCTGAAAAGTAGTCATGTCTCGGCTGCAAGATGCCTAGCTGGACTCAATGATGAAACTGGCAAATATAAACGTCCGTCTCTTGCTCGCAAAGTTGGACATGGCTTGCATGCTTTAGCCATGTTTATCAAATCTGAAGGATTGAAGATGAAAGATCAACAGACTGCCAAAGATGCTGAGGAATGTGCACTGCTATACCAAGAAAGTAGGAAATTTGACATTGCAAGTCAAGCGCTAACTCAGCTTAACCAGACCAAGTGGAATTCTCCTCAGATTCTACCATTCACACAGGATGTCCACAGACTGCATTGCTATTTGTCTGAGAAACAGCAGAAGCAATTGAATGCCCTGCACGAAGAGCCTTCTCCCTTGAACTGGAAGGACGTTGCTAAAGTGACCCTGGCGCAAGTTATCCTCTTCAACCGACGCAGAGCAGAAGGATACATCAGAAACACACGAAGATGTTAACCTAGCCCTTACAGCACTAGAGCAGAAGCTTTGCAAACATTTTGTTCGGATTGCCATAGTAGGAAAGAGAGGGAGGAAAGTTCCTGTTCTCCTTACCCCGGTCATGAGAGAATCGCTCGATACTCTGAAAAGCGAGAAGAATGTGGAGTACTGAGTGAAAACGGATACTTGTTTGCATTGCCGCTCTCTGTCCATTACTTGAGGGGTTCCGATTGCATTAGGCAGTTTGTGAATGAATGTGATGATATCAAACATCCCAAAGCGCTAACCTCAACAAAACTTAGGAAACACATTGCTACTCTGTCGACTGTTCTGAATCTCAAGACTACAGAACTCTACCAATTGGCAGATTTCCTTGGGCATAACATCGAGGTCCACAGAAAACACTACCGCCTTCTAGAGGGCACCCTCCAGCTAGCTAAAATAAGCAAAGTTCTTCTAGCGCTGGAACAGGGATGGCTAGGAGAATACAAGGGGAAGAATCTGGATGAAATTCAGCTTGATGTGACTGGTATTGATATAGAAGTTGTCCATTTATAAATCGTTCTCTTTTAGAATAGTAGATAGTATTTGATAAGTAATAGAATAGAATTGAACAGAACAGAGTAGAAGTTTTTGACCTCAACATACTGAAGAAGAGGGCAGGTTTTATTGTTATAATGTGACTAACTAGACAATTTTAGTCTATTCAGCTATTTATGTAGTCATTTTGTATCATCTTGACAGATTGCAGTTTCACAACTCATTGAATCATTGAACAGAATCCCTATTAACCAGAAAATGTGTATAATTGTGTGTGCTGCATCAATGCAAAGTCCAGTTCACTGTTATTGTAATTGTTGTATAATGTTAAGTGAGTGGATTAAGTGAGAGTGCATTCACCTAACTTCATAAAATTGGTATTAAACCACATGGATTACTACTACTTTATAAATGTTCTGAAGCTTGAAAGTTTAGGGTGAGGTTGAAGTTTAGGATGAACAATGGAGGGACAGAAATATCTCAGGTTTCATTCAAAATATTTTCATCTGTGTTCCAAAGATGAACAAATTTCTTATGGGTTTGGAATAACAAAGGAGAGTAAATGACAACTAACCCTTTAAGAGGATAATACAATGAAAAACTAAATGTCAACTTTGTTGAAAACACTTAGAACACATGTCCCGATGTGAATGCTAGTGGGAAGGCATCCAATACGTTGAGATACCTGTATTTCCCCGTACTTTCCTTCTTATGGCAGAAATACGATTTTTGATGAAGTATTTGACCGCCTTCCAGTCTCGATTTCCTAAAGCTTGAGCTTCTGCATCAACGCAGCGCTGACAGTCCTTTTTCCCTGGAACTTGGCTCCTCACAATGAATTTCCTTAGGTGCCTTTCTACTGCCGCACATTCATCTGTTGTCCAGCTTCTTTTGGCAGCAGTTTCTTTACCTAAGTATACATAAAAATAACATGTTATTAAGTTTAGGTTAATGTCTTAAGTTTAGGATTTTTAAACCTTAATCTGAACTGAAAGACTATTGGATTGATCACACAGGCCATTCATTGCCATATTGACTTGGTTCAGAGACTAAAAATACACTTTTAGTTTGTTTCTGAATAAAACTTTTGACTAATAATAATAATAAAGCAGTGCAATCCAGTAAAATGTGTGGTAGCACTTTATTTTGATGGTCCCCTTTAGACATTCTGTTAACTGAGTAACAATGCACCTACATGTCAACTAACTCTCATTACAGCATTAGTAGACCGTCTACTTAAAGTACTTTATACAATTTTGGCAAATGTACTTTGTTTTATGGACATTTTTATTTTAAAAACAAGACAAGGATTATTAGCAATGACTTTTACAGTCCGCATCTCATATTTTACGTATTGTCCTGTTAAACATGGCAGTCTCACATCGATGGGAATATGCATATGAAAATTATATGCAGATGAATGTATTAAAACTTTTGTGCGAATGCAAAATCTTCCCTTTGTGCATCCCACACTTTTAGAATGAAATCTAAGCAAAGTGTTATACATTTACATAGTACAATTTTCCTTTTGATCATATAATGAAAATGTTTAACCCAAAAATTCGGTCATCATTTACTCACCCACATGTTGTTCCAAACCTGTATGAGTTTCTTTCTTCTGAACACAGAAGACATTTTAAAGAATGTGGGTAACCAGAGAGTTGACGGCACCACTGACGTTCAAATTAGGAAAAAAATACTATAGAAGTCAGTGGTGCCATCAACTGTCTGGTTACCCCCATTCTTTAAAATGTCTTCTGTGTTCAGCAGAAGAAAAACTCATACAGGTTTGGAACAACATGAAGGTGAGTAAATGACAATTAAAATTTTGGGGTAAACTATCCCTTTAAACCTTACACTCAATAATTATGTTTGAGGTTGTAAACTAGGGTTGCGCGATATGCTCCATTTTCATATCGTCCTATCGTCAGCCTGTGAGATCGGCGATACACGATATTATCGTGAGGGGGCGGGGCTTACTTATTTGATTAACTTGCTTATTTACTCATCAATTTGCTTGTTTTATTACTTCGTTTTAAATGAGAATCTTTTTTCTATTTTGCTAGCAAAGGTGGAGTGTTTATTAATAGGCTAAATCAGGTTATTTCCTGGTATAGTGAGGTAAAAAAAAAGATCCTAATCATTCTTGTATCTGACTCGGAGTATTTCAACATGTCAGCGGGAAATTTACGGACACACATTATCCTCTCATGCCGTTACAGATCTGCAGCATTTTGACTGTTTGACGAGATGTGAACACGTTTTAATCTCTTGATTCAAGAAAGAGTCGGAGTCTGCGATATATGTCCTCCTACCAGTGCTCTGTCTGGATGCACTTCACATGCGCACCGCACTTCAATAACGCAGGTGTTTTAAATGCCAGGAGAAATCAGAGGCAAAAATCTAAAAGTCGATCGGTTATACGCCGACTTAAACTTATGACTTGACTCTGATAAAGGAAAACGGGTTAATCCGTTTACATGACCACATGCATTGTCAGTTTATTCAGCATAATCGAGTTAATAACGTGCATGTAAACGCGCTCAATCCCTGAAAACGAAAGCAGAAACGGACTGAGCTTTCGCTGCATTAACAGCACGTTCTCTCAGAGTCGACGGTGGATAACGGTAGGCTACAGCAACTATCTTAATTTACTGGCTGAATATTTCTCTTGTGGACTTACATTATTGACAGCGAAAAAATTAGAAGAATATTTCTTGTTAAACAAGTTTGAAGTTGCTTGTGATTTTCAAAGATGGCAGAGTTTCACAGATGCTTCGTGAACTAAAGACTTCTATTAGGCCTAGGCGGCCTATATCATTTTATTGATATTATTATTATTATAATTAATATTTTGTAATTGTATTGTTTTTAGTGTTATTCGTGTCATTAAATATTTTGTTAATGTGCTATGGAAACAAAATACTGACGAACAACGATGCCGCGTCTTCATCTAGGCTCTGTATAAAAATTATGCGTCTGTTAAAGCACTCTTGACAATTTGTGAATGGATCACCTTGCAATGAAATTTCGTTGGGATGTAGTTTTTGTTTTGTCTGTTTTAAAAACATTTTCTTTGAGGAGTCCTCATACGCGCGTGATATGGCGCAAGTGTGGTGATGTCGTTATGAATTTAGGCAAGGCAAATATAATTGTAGTTCCTAATTAATTTAATAACTATACTAGCTTCATAATAATAATAATGATTTAATACATTAATGGAAAAACGAGCCAATTATCGTATTGATATCGTCAAAGGCATCTGCCATCGGCGATATCTCTGTCTATCGTCGATACACGATACTATCGTCTATCGGCACAACCCTATTGTAAACCAAATATAATCAGAATATTAGACTGTGTAAACATACCTATTGTGACAGCTATCAATGTACAGTGATCAAGAGTAAAGATTTGATCAAATAATATAATTCAGAATAAAGCTTGTGTCTTCAAGACGAACGGGACAATCAATCTACTTAACATTTCTAAGCTCACCTCTCTTTTTTGCCGACTTTCTCTGGTATTGGGAATGCAGCGTGGAAGTAGGTTCTTGTGTGGATGTCACACTGTCCTCAACTTCAGTCTCCTGTGCTTCTGGAATAAAGTCATCTGAGTGCAAAGAAAAAAAAAAGTTTATTAAAGAAAGATAAATCAAAATATAAACTAACTGTAAGCAACACTGACTGGATTAGGATCTATCATGCATAACATTTGTGTCATGGTGACCAAAAGCAATGATCAACAGTACAAGTTTATAAATATTCAGTATACGGCACGAGTCTTGCAGATGATATGTATTGTGAAAAGCGCTATACAAATAAACAAATCGAATTGAACAAATTTCACATGGTTCCATAATTCTACAATACAGTGGTAGAGAGAGCCGGGTTTAATCATACTTGCACTCACACTGGGAGCACAATTTAAATGTATGCCCTTGGCAGATACTTTCTCCCCAAAGCAACTTACAGAACACATTACAGTGGCAATAGCCCTGAAGCAATGGGATGAGAACGTTGAGGAGATCGTCTACCTTTGGATCGTCTACTATACCTGTGGTGTAGCTTACTGTACCACACAATTAACTGGAAACAATGTCAAACATTCCCCACATGCAACAGGCAGCATGTCTAAAACATGTCAACTATAAATTAACTAAAAGGTTATATTAATGCAACAACCAAATATGTGGAATCCCATAAATATTGTGCAATAACATCTACATTTAATTGTCTAATTTAATTGAGAGATCTTTCATAACCAAATATTTCTTGTGAACACCCATCCATGTCAACAGTCTCTAAAACGGCAAGTAATAGAATATGAATGAGTTGTAAAACTGAAACTGCAATCTGTCAAGAGTATACAAAATGACTATAACAATAAAACCTGCCCTCTTCTTCAGTATGTTGAGGTCAAAAACTTCTACTCTGTTCTATTCAATTATATTCTATTACTTATCAAATACTATCTACTGTTCTAAAAGAGAACGATTTATAGATGGACAATGCTGTGCTTTTTAACTTTCCTTAGAGAAAAAAAAAAGACTTAATACTAGTCACATCGCGATCATCGTTTTCATGATTGATCGTCGCTGTCATGTGCGACTACTCAGAGTCCATCCCTACCACGCACACCTACCTATTACGCAATCGCCACGGACCAATGGTAGTACGATGGTGTTTACCAGCCCGAGCAAACTTTTCTGGAAAGTTCGCTTTGAAATCCCAAAACAAACTTTGTTGTGGCCTGATTTTGTTGAATGACGTCACAGTTCGTTATTTGATTTTGCTTGAAGTATATCGGGCCTTAAGGAGAAATGACTGATAAGATGATGACGAAGTAGCTGGTACGCAACAGATCCTAAGCATCATTGACATATCTTATCTTGCCGATGCTCCATATAGACAGTACGAGCATACACTCATCTTTTCTAGAGGTAACAGCAAGTGTCACAGCAACAAATAAGATGTTGCAATGCATTCCATCCAAAATACTCATTCTGAACATGCAGCAGCTTGGTCAGTGTTGAATTACACCTGCAATTACACTAGTTTAAATATTGACAGGTGTTGTCCCAATGATGTAAAATCACTAAGAGTGAGATCCATACGTGAGGGCCCCATAAGGCCTAGACTGGAAATGTGTGTGTATGTGGGGGCCCCATAAGGCCTAGACTGGAATGGTGTGTGTGTGAGCTTAACTGTGAATTCATTCGTTTGAGGGGAGGGCCCCATAAGGTCTATACTAGAAATGTGTGTGTGTGTGAGGGCCCCATAAGGCCTAGGCTAGAAATGTGTGTGTGTGAGCGCTTGACATGTAGAGCATGAGGGCAAGACTAGAATAGATTGTGATGACAGAGTCGACATTACTACTTTACCTGCGTGACGACAGCATCTTTGTTGGAGGCATCATGGGAAGAGTGATCTGTTAGGGATGTTTTGGTCTCTAGAACAGAAGTCTGCTGCTTTGGCTCCTGGAAATCAGACAAAAAAACAACAGAAACAAAAGTTAACAAAAGTTAGCTCATGTGAAAACAGTTTCTCATCTAGCACAGCTGAAATATAAGAGCATACACTCATGTTTTCTAGAGGTAACAGCAAGTGTCACAGCAACAAATAAGATGTTGCAATGCATTCCATCCAAAATACTCATTCTGAACATGCAGCAGCTTGGTCAGTGTTGAATTACACCTGCAATTACACTAGTTTAAATATTGACAGGTGTTGTCCCAATGATGTAAAATCACTAAGAGTGAGATCCATACGTGAGGGCCCCATAAGGCCTAGACTGGAAATGTGTGTGTATGTGGGGGCCCCATAAGGCCTAGACTGGAATGGTGTGTGTGTGAGCTTAACTGTGAATTCATTCGTTTGAGGGGAGGGCCCCATAAGGTCTATACTAGAAATGTGTGTGTGTGTGAGGGCCCCATAAGGCCTAGGCTAGAAATGTGTGTGTGTGAGCGCTTGACATGTAGAGCATGAGGGCAAGACTAGAATAGATTGTGATGACAGAGTCGACATTACTACTTTACCTGCGTGACGACAGCATCTTTGTTGGAGGCATCATGGGAAGAGTGATCTGTTAGGGATGTTTTGGTCTCTAGAACAGAAGTCTGCTGCTTTGGCTCCTGGAAATCAGACAAAAAGTTCTAAGAAACAGATCATGCATATATGAGATCACATAGCTATGCATAGATAATCATTTTTTACATACATTTAAGATGAATGTGTGTATTTAATGGGTAAAGCGCAGAAGAACTGAAGCGGATGCTTGAGCGCTGACAGAAGACTTCAGTACACACGCTTTGAGTATGTGCGCACAGAGGGCTGCCTGTCATGGTTCATTGCAATTTAGCATTTTAAGATCTTTGAAACTTTGATTTAAGACATTGAAATGCTAATTAAGGCATTATTTGTACATTAACAAATTAAAAACTTAAAGATTGGCAGACATCCTGATAATCAACAGAAGTTGGAGCTATGATTCATAGGGGTGGAACGGTACATGTATTCGTATTTAGGGATGGGGCCGATCTGATCCAGTATCGGTATCGGGACCGATACCAGCGTAATTCACGTATAGGATTTTCCCGATCCAACCTGCGGAGATATCCGATATCCATGAGTCATGTCTGCGCTTTAACGTTGTCTGCTGAAATGACTCCAAAAGTGATTCCCGCCAGCTAGTCTGCTAGCTTTGGATTTGGATTTCCCGAACGGAGGCGCAGCTCAATGAGACACAGTGTTATGAGACACGGCCCCGCTCAGGAAATCCATTCCGCAGTTTGCGGCTAGCCAACATGTCCGCTGTGTGGAAATACTTCACACTGGAAACACCGCAGAGCAAGACAGCATCAGACAATTAATACGAGTCGAGTCTATTAAATGTATTTTTTTGAATGAATACTTGTTTGATACTCCATAAATACTTGTTTAGTTAATGGATGATTCACCATTTCTGAACGAATCTTTTGAATGAATGATTCTCCTTCCAGAGAAGGCAGACATGCTGATTTTTCTTCAAAAGAATTGCTGATTCTACATCTGATGATGTAACGTCTTTACTTCTGTTACATATTTTATGTTCATGTTTTTGCTTTTCATGATAATTCCTTAAAGTATTATAAATACTTTGCATTGTCACAGTTTTACTGGTAATAGCCTAAATGTGACAAGAATAAAAGGTAGAATTTTTACAAGTTTTTGCTCTCTTTTTTCTCTCCAATAAATATTGGAATTGAAACCAAGAATCGTTAAGAACCGGATTCGATAAGCAGAACCGGAATGGTTAAAATTGAAACGATACCCAACCCTACGTCTGAGGCGAAATCTGCTTGTCTGTTTGCAAGATGGCTGATGTTGATCGAGCATTCATCGAGAGAGTTACCGCATCGGAACGAGGATCACCCTTTAGATAGTGTGTGTGTAAGATGTTTAACGTTACACTTGCACTTTTCTTATATTTCAAGACTCAAGTATTTGACATTTTGGGAATGTAATAAATATTGACATGACAATCAATTTGAAACCCTTACAGTTGCATATTTGTTTTCAGAATGGGATTTTTCCTGTTAACAGGATTTCCTGTTTTTCTGACTTCCTTTTCTGACCTTATACTTACCTCAAGTTGCCTTTTGGGACATACATGCGTATACGTACATATCACACTTGCCTGTTGAGAGAAGTTTATTTCAGCATCATATAAAATAAACAATAATGATAATAATAATAATAATAATAATAATAATAATAATAATAATAATATTAAAGCAAACACAGCTCTGGTATCGGAATAGTATCGGTATCGGCCGATATCCAAATTCAGGTATCGGGATCAGATCGGAAGTGAAAAAATGTGGATCGGTGCATCCCTAGAACCAAATCGGTACGGGTGTCATGGTTCGGTGCATGAATTTACACACAGAATACACAGTATAAAAATAAATAAAACTCACGTTCAAATGAATTAATGTAATGCAGAACTACTGTTAGATACGCAGGTTCTTTAGGGACACCTAATCTGTAGCCCCGCCTTAAGCTAGGTTTGTTTATACTTTCGCCTGCCTCCGCAGCGCGAGCCTCCGCTGACCGCGCGCGCGCCTCCCCAAATGGACGAGGCATTTATACTTTGCGTTCGCCGGTGTACTATTCTTTGAAATGACAGGGTGCGACTCGGTGTAACTGTCCATCAGGAATCAGCGGTGAGAAATAAGGTACACTAGTGAATGTTTATTTTAGTAGCCTACAACAACACCTTTAGTACACCAAAACCACACTACAAAAGAATCGTGTAAAGCAGGAAACCAGATTATTCCGTGACATTAGAAGAAAATGGATATGAGAACGTAACCTACAACTAAATTAACGTTATCTTACATAATTTCTAAACATTTGTATTTAGTTTTGTGAACCTTTTTATAAAACATGGCTATTTATTTTTATTTAAAGGGCTTATGTCTGCTATTTTGTTAATGTACATTAAGCAACTAATTTAGATGCAAGAACTGGCTGCCGGTGCTGTGAGATGTACATGCTTGGCCAGATTCGGCTCGAAGTTGTGCGTCTTCGGATGCGGAGCCTTGCACACTAAAAAACCGTGCACTGCACACCGCCACGCGAAATTAGGGCTGTCGCGGTGAAGGATTTTCCCTTGCGGTAATTTTGAGTGGCTCAATAGCGCGATATGCGGTTTTACCGCATTTATTCATTTATTTAGATTTATTTAGATGTATTTGTTGCTATATAAATAAGTGTCACGATGTGGTCAGTATGCACAAAAGCGAGAACATTTTAAGTAAACAACAAACCGAAACTAAAAAGCGTCTCTGCGCATTGAAAGCCTGTCACTCAGCGCGCAGTTGTTACGGCAACGGACTGTCGTTGAGTGAGTCATTAAACCATTCATTCAACAACACTTTCAAAAACGCTGATTGATTCATTAAAAGATAGTAATGAAACAAGGTTAATTATTTTTAACTTTGAACTCCACTTTTCAAGGCTCAGCTGACCAGCAATGCGTCGCATGGGAAATGCTGAAGCTTCATAGAGATAAATGGCATTGATTCAATGCGTGACTCACTGAGTTTTGTTTCCCGCTACCGCGAGTTCCTCGCGCTGTGGATGCTGACCAGCGATGTCGCTGATGCCATTCATGGTAAATACCCTTTATTTTAAACGTTAAAAGGATGACAGGCCAAATATTTAACTTTCCTTGGACACGGCAACCTTTTCACGAATATGACTTGACCTCAAAGACAGACGCAGGTAATCGCACGCGCCCAGTCGATCTCTCTCATTCACTGTCTGTTTAGGCTTAAGTGCAACTCCACGAAGCCTCTGTACAAATCACCACGATAAAACCATGATCACCACGTCTTATTATCATTATTAACTTATTTAACATTCAATACACATGCACAAAGTTCAAATCAAGAAGGGTGTAGCCTTATGAAAAAAGAAAACGCGAATATCGCGGTTGCTGTGGTTACTTGAATTCCTCTGCGGTTGGCTTGTCAGTAGAGCGGTAATACAATATTGCAGTTATCGTGATAGCCCTACGCGAAATGTGGCCTTGCACACCCAACGCGCACGACCGCCAACACTAGGGTTGTTCCGATTCCGATACTAGTATCGGAAATGCCGCCGATACCAATAAAAATTCTGGCATCTGTATCGGCGAGTACATCTACCCATGTACCGATCCGATACCATTTTATTAAACAATACCTAGTTATGCACGCTAGCTTTGCTTAACGCTGCAAATCGGAGATCAATTCTTCTTCGCTGCTCTAAACACTAACAGTGGTTGCTTGTGGCAACACAGGAAGTTGTGCTGTTGCCATAAGCAACCACTGTTCAGAGCAGCGAAGAAGAAATGAAAACGCAAATTTTCAAATGCAGGCGCGCGGCAAGCGCATAATGTAAGAGACGCTGACGCCCAACATCAAATGGCAAACGTAATGAAAACGGAACAAAACTGCGCTACTCGTTATTTTGTGCTTCACGGACCATTAAACAGTTTGGAACAATGCAGTAACGTTAAGTCAAGTAACGTTACGTTGGTTTTATTTTGACATTATGAATAAAATTGCTGCCCTCATATGTTAATCTTAAATAAAATAAACCTTTGTTTATATTATTTACTACAATATTACATTTAATTTTTTTATAAGGAGCTGTTTTTGTTTTATATGTCAATTATAGCTCCATCATTGCTCAAAGTAAAAAATGATCATACTTTATGATGTTAGTTTTAATAAAAAATAAATGAATAAAAAATGTAAATCAAGGAAATTTCTCTGGCATTTCTTTCTTTTTGCTTTATTGAAAACGTACCGAACCGTGACACCAGTGTATGGTATTGAACCAAACCGTGAATTTTGTGGACTGTTACACCCCTATTATTCATATAATTTTTTAGATTCCTAGATTTATTGCACTTTTTTATACAGTTATATTGTAAAACTAAAATACCTTTTATAAAATAATTCTATCAATTCATACAGGGCTAGTATGAATTGCAGCTACACACCCAGGTATCGGATTAGTACTCGGTATCGGCCGATACACTGAGTCCAGGTATCGGAATCGGTATCGGGAAGGAAAAAATGGTATCGGAACATCTCTAGCCAACACCGCAATGACGACATTTTTGCCGCGCGCCCTCGCATAAATAAGAGATGCTTTATTTTCAGTTTTATAGCTGATTGTCTTGTTTACATCTTACTTTACACACTTCAGGGCAGGCTGTTGCAGCTAGCTCAGGGGAGAGACCGTATGACACTATGGTACAGCCTCAGACATGCACAATAAAAAAAATTGCCTTCTGCATTTTTGTTTTGCTTTTCCCTCCATTGTACCGAACTCCTACCGAACCGTGATGTCTGAACCGAATCGTGACTTCTGTGTACTGTTCCACCCCTAATGATTCAGGTTATTAACACACAATGTGGACACTTTTACAAAACCAATACTAATTTATCATTTTCCAACTACAAAGACATGGATTATCATGTAAGCGTATGCAAACGATCAGTACTAAGAAATTAATGTGTAATATGCTGTCCCATACCTTTGTTACTATCGATAAATCATTCCGTAAACCCAGGTTTGTCCCTCAAAGACAGAATGTGTGTCCTGGCATCATCAACAGGCCTTATCCTCGTCTTCCTTTTCAACATTATGGTGCTGAAAATAATTACATATACACAATAAAGATCAATTACATTAGCATGGGGAAACAAAAAAAAATTTAAATCAAACAATTTCAAGTAATGTAACGTTAATATTCAGTGGTTTAAGATCTAAATGTAGATTGCACAGGCCAGACAACAGATATAAAACAGAAACGATAATTAGATTATTCAGGCATATTGTAAATACTGTAAGATAGATCAATAAACAGTTAAGTTAGTCTGTCAACTGCACACGATCTGCAATCATGTCTGCTCAATTAAAACATAAGCGTCAAACCAATATATTAGTGGATTTTTGCAAAACTATAAAGAAAACGGAGTCAAATTATCATGTAATGCAATAAAATGCTTCTTACGCAGCCGCCATTATCAGCTATCGATCTATAAATAGCATCACCAGCTCATAACATTATCATCTGTCGATCTGAATAAAATGCTACATCATTAACTATCATTTAATGTTAGTTGCGCTACGAAATTGAGTAAGAATTTAAACGAATATCATGTACAAAGTCAAATAACTTCACCTACCTCTTTCTCACATGAAGAGAGTGTGTTCAGAGTCGAAGCGCGTGGAACTTCCGGTTTAAAATGCCGTCCTTGACCGTGTCCGTGGGCTTTTAGCAGCTAATGTTAGCCATCTGATTAAAACCTTACTTCATTAAGCATTATTCTGTTCACACGACTAGAAATACACATGAAACTATATCAAATGTTTAGTTAAATACTATAGGATTACAGCAAACTGTTGCTTAGTCTACATGAAGTGTTTCTTCCGTTGAAACAGAGTCAAAACATGAGGAATTAAAGATTAAAACCCAGAAACAGTGTGCGTCAGTGCGTCAGTGCGTGAGTGCGTGGGCGCATCCAATAAAACTACACGGCTCCTCCCTCCCTCTCCGTGGGCCTTTCTCATTGGCTAAAGCCACACACACATCCGGGAGTGTGTATCTGCTGCAATACCACGTTCCCAGCTACAGGGGCGATAGAGAGCATACACACTTACACACTCAAAACTGGTTTTTATTACCTTGTGGGGAAAGTGAAAAAAAAGCATGAGGCATATCAGCAGAGGCTACTGAGGCAGTTTACGTTGAAATCGGTGTGGGGCCCACCATTTTGGGCCCCACAACGTTGTTGGACCCCATACCGTTGGTGTGCTCCCGGTGACTGGGACCCACAAAGTAAGAAATACAAGTACACACACACACACACACACACACACACACACACACACACACACACACACACACACACACACACATTCCAGCATTGCAATCTTGACATCGCAGCCTGTTCATTATAGCCTTAATAAAATATAATAATAAAATAGTTAACCTAACATATAAAAATTACACTGCTCTAAATAGTCAGTAGTACAATTTGTACATTCACAGTAAGCACCGCTCCACTGTGATGTTTCAAGCACATTTTTGCGCGTGTGAAGAGGATGATTTTTTTCGTCGATATTGGAACACGAGTGAAGAACAAAGCCTATAATAAAGAATAGTTTAGCATCCAAATACATCGCAAATGCTGAAACATTTTGATTCTAATGAGAGGGTTACGTGAGCCCAACAGTGCTTACTTTCGTTTTTATTTTTACATTAAATTTAAAAGATTTGTTGTGGAATATTTTGAGTGCATCATAAAATCAGAATAAGGTAATAAGGTTTCTGTCTTTTTTATATATATATATATATATATATATATATATATATATATATATATATATATATAAATATATATATATTTATATATAAATATAGCTGCGAGCAGCGATGAAGGACCAAAGCCGGTGGCACCGCCACCCCGGTGCCTTTAGGTAACTAAAGGCAACAGGGTTGCGGTGCCACCGGCTTGGGCCCGTAATCGCTGCTCGCAGCTATATTTAGGGCCCAAGCCCTGAAAGGGCGAAGGCCCTATTGTTTTCGGTAGGATTATTATTATTATTATTATTAGGGCCCAAGCCCTGAAAGGGCGAAGGCCCTATTGTTTTCGGTAGGATTATTATTATTATTATTATTATTATTATTATTATTATTTTGTCAACCTTTCGGCCACTTTTGGGGCCCTTAACATGCTCGAAAACTCTTGAAATTTTGCACACAGGTCAGAACCCGCGGCCATCAGGGCCGGACTGAAGCTGGTACCCGGGCGTGGCAGGGGGGCTCGACAGCGCCCCCTGGAACGGGATCCGAACACTTGTCCATAAATCAGACACGCTTGCATGTAAAAATATGAAACTCGGTACACATATAGAACTCATCGGGCCGAACAACTTTCGTGCTCTAAGTTTTACGCCAGCCCAACAGGAAGTCGGCTATTTAGGGTTGTTTGGAAACGCATGCTGTGGAATTTAATGTACTCCTCCTAGGGAATTCATCGATTCGCCTCCAAACTCGGTGTGCATGAAGTCAAGACATTGAGGATGCTAAATTGCGGACGGATTTTTGATATCTCGAACGGTTTGGCCGTGGCGAGGAAACGAATTTATGGCGAAAAAATGAAACAGGAAGTGTGTTATAACTTCTGCATACATTAACTGATCTTGATGAAACTTCAGCAGTGTGTTCGTTGTAAGAGGCCGATCGCACAGATGTGACTATTGTGAGTCAAAGTTATAGCGCCACCAACAGGCAGCAGGAAGTACATCACTATTAAAATGCTTTGAAATCACTGTCTTATTTTTACCAGATTTGCTTCAAACTTTATGTGTACAATGTAGACACACGGCAGATGTAAACCTGTGAAAGGATTATTGATATCTTAGATACTGTTGCCGTGGCAACGCATCAAACTTTAATATTCTTTTTTTATGCTTTTGAGACTCTTAACATACTTGAAATTGCATGAAACTCGACAGACACATCACATTTATTATCCAGTAGACATGTGCAAAGTTTCAGAAACGGGCGTGGTGAGGGGCTCAGTAGCGCCACCTTTAGTCATAAGTGGGGGTGTTAGTTTTATCAACAGCAACAAAACTTGGTATGTGTATTGTTCTCATCAAGACGGACAACTTTCTAATTTACATGAACCATCTCTGACCAACAGGAAGAGAGATATTTTGGTTTGAATGTGGATTTTCTGAAGAATTTTCTCTCCCTCTCTGTGTCTGTGTGTGTGTGAGGGGAGGGGGGGATTTGACTATTGCTTTTATATTGTTAATCAAGGTTTCAGGGGCTTTTGGGGTCCTTAACGTGCTCAAAAACTCTTGAAACTTTGCACACAGGTCAGAACCCACGGCCATCAGGGCCGGGCTGAAGCTGGGACCCGGGCGTGGCTGGGGGGCTCAACAGCGCCCCCTTGAACGGGGTTCTAAAACTTGATCCATATATCAAACACGCTCGCATGAATTAATATGAAACTCGGTACACATATAGATCTCATCGGGCCGAACAACTTTACCCCGGTCAAGTTTTACGCCAGCCCAACAGGAAGTCGGCTATTATGGGTTGTTTGGAAAACGCTTGCTGTGGAATGTGAAATACTCCTCCTAGAAAATTCACCGTGCCCCCTTCAAACTCGGTGTGGATGTAGTCAAGACATTGAGGATGCTAAATTGCGGACGGATTTTTGATATCTCGAACGGTTTGGCTGTGGCGAGGAATCGAATTTATGGCGAGAAAAGAGAAACACGGAAGTGGAATAACTTCTGCATACATTAACTGATCTTGATGAAACTTCAGCAGTGTGTTCGTGGTAAGAGGCCGATCAGATGGATGTAGCTATTGTGAGTCAAAGTTATAGCGCCACCAACTGGCAGCAGGAAGTGTGTCACTTTCAACATGCTTTTGACAAAAGTGGGGGGGTTAGTTTTAACTACAGTAAAGAAAAAATAGTTTGTATATTGTTCTCATCAAGCCGGACAACTTTCTAATTTACATTCAATAGCTCTGGCCATCAGGAAGTCAGATATTTTGGTCTGAATGTGGATTTTTTTGCAAAATCAGCCTCTGAATTTTTAGCCACTCCTCTTAAACTATTTATTTTATTCGTACCAAACTTTTTCAACATGATGAAACTACATTAAATATGCTAAATTGTGAATGGATAATAAATATCTCAAACGGTTTTGCTATGGCGAGGGATTAAATAATGTCCAAAAAGGAAACACTAAAAATCTTCTAAAAATGTAATTATATACCATTTATTTCTATATAAAAGTATACAAATATCACAACTAAACCCATTTTATTCTGTTTTTGCAATTCAAGAAGAATGAAAAAGTTAAAACAGGCTATTTAGTGCTATTTGGTTCAACAAAAAAGCAAACATAGGGCTATACTGCCCTCTTGTGTCCAAAAGGACATCAAAATAGTATATAAAACTTTTTACCAGGTAGGCCAATATTGTATTTAAATATACATGTATTAGGTATGTGTCTGAGGATATTTTCCCACCGGTTAATCGACGTGTGACACGAGTGGGTGCTTTTAAATCGCTAATATAATAGTGTAAGAAAAATAATGATAATGTTGCACACACAAATCACACACATGTGGGAAAGAATGATGCTTTTAAACAACACTAAACCGCCATTAGGTGTCGCCAGGCATCCATCTTAATAAGCGAGTCATTGATTCATTCGTTCAAACGATTCGTTCGAATGAGTCGATCATGATTAAGACAGATGTTTATGGATTGATCATTCAATCTTTGAGTCAACCGATTCGTTAAAAATGCTGAATCGTTCAGTTATGAGAAAACACGTGATGCGTGATGGTTCTGCCGTGATCTTTGTTTAACTATTTTCGCTGCTGAAACAGAACAAAAACAGTCAACATTGCATCTAAAATGTAAGTGACTTAATTGTAACTGTTTATTAACCTGTTGTATGAAATCTAGGGGTGGGAGAAAAAAATTATTCTTAGATGCATCGCGATGCGGACGTGGACGATTCTGAATCGATTCACAAATGTCAAAAAATCGATTCTCTAAAAAAATATTTTCTAATAACGTAATATTGACGGAAGGCAAAAGGCGGAACTCTAAGCGGACGTGCGTGCAGTCTGTGGCGCGCACATAACAGAGAAGTTTCTTCTGCTCACCAAGGCTGCATTTATTTGATTAAAAATACAAACAAAAACAGTAATATTGTAAAATATTATTCCAATTTAAAACAGCTGCTTTCTATTTTAATATATTTTAAACTGTTATTTATTCCTGTGATCAAAGCTGAGTTTTCAGCATCATTACTCCAGTCGTCACTGTCACATGATCCTTCAGAAATTATTCTAATATGATGATTGATACTCAAGAAACATTCATTATTATTTTAAATGTCGAAAACAGTTGTGTACAGTCTTTGATGAATAGAAAGTTCAAAAGAACAGCATTTATCTGAAATCTAAAGCTTTTGTAACGTTAAACACTACCGCTCAAAAGTTTTGGGTTAGTAATAATTAAAATTTTATTTTTTGGGGAAATAAATGAAATAAATCAGTACTTTTATTTATGAAGGATGAGTTAAACTGATCAACAGTTACAGTAAAGACATTTATAATGTTAAAAATATATATATTTGAAATATATGCTGTTCTTTTGAACTTTACATTCATCAAAGCATTTTGAAAAAAAAAAAAATCTGTACACAACTGTTTTCAACATTGAAAATAATAATGAATATTTATTGAGCATCAATCATCATATTAGTATGATTTCTGAAGGATCATGTGACACTGAAGACTGGAGTAATGATGCTGAAAACTCAACTTTGATCACAGAAATGAATTACTATGTAAAATATTAAAAAATTGAAAACAGCTGTTTTAAATTGGAATAATATTTCACAATATTACTGTTTTTGTTTGTATTTTTAATCAATAAATGCAGCCTTGGTGAGCAGAAGAGACTTTCTAAAAACATTAAAAATCTTACTGACCCCAAACTTTTGAACAATAATATATATATATATATATATATATATATATATATATATATATATATATATATATATATGTGTATGTGTGTGTATGTATGTATGTATGTATGTATATGTATATATATATATATATATATATATATATATATATATATATATATATATATATATATATATATATATATATATATATATATATATATGTGTATGTGTGTGTATGTATGTATGTATGTATATGTATATATATATATATATATATATATATATATATATATATATATATATATATATATATATATATATATATATAAATATAGCTGCGAGCAGCGATGGAGGGCCAAAGCCGGCGGTACCGCCACCCCGGTGCCTTTAGGTAACTAAAGGCACCGGGGTTGCGGTGCCACCGGCTTGGGCCCGTAATCGCTGCTCGCAGCTATATTTATATATATATATATATATATATATTTATTATTAGGGCCCAAGCCCTGAAAGGGCGAAGGCCCTATTGTTTTCGGTAGGATTATTATTATTATTATTATTATTATTATTATTATTATTATTATTATTATTATTTTGTCAACCTTTCGGGCACTTTTGGGGCCCTTAACATGCTCGAAAACTCTTGAAACTTTGCACACAGGTCAGAACCCGCGGCCATCAGGGCCGGGCTGAGGCTGGTACTCGGGCGTGGCAGGGGGGCTCGACAGCGCCCCCTGGAACGGGATCCGAACACGTGTCCATAAATCAAACACGCTTGCATGTAATAATATGAAACTCAGTACACATATAGATCTCATCGGGCCGAACAACTTTCGTGCTCTAAGTTTTACGCCAGCCCAACAGGAAGTCGGCTATTTAGGGTTGTTTGGAAACGCATGCTGTGGAATTTAATGTACTCCTCCTAGAGAATTCATCCAATCTCCTCCAAACTCGGTCAGCATGAAGTCAAGACATTGAGGATGCTAAATTGCGGACGGATTTTTGATATCTCGAACGGTTTGGCCGTGGCGAGGAAACGAATTTATGGCGAAAAAATGAAACAGGAAGTGTGTTATAACTTCTGCATACATTAACTGATCTTGATGAAACTTCAGCAGTGTGTTCGTTGTAAGAGGCCGATCGCACAGATGTGACTATTGTGAGTCAAAGTTATAGCGCCACCAACAGGCAGCAGGAAGTACATCACTATTAAAATGCTTTGAAATCACTTTATTATTTTTACCAGATTTGCTTCAAACTTTATGTGCACAATGTAGACACACGGCAGATGTAAACCTGTGAAAGGATTATTGATATCTTAGATACTGTTGCCGTGGCAACGCATCAAACTTTAATATTTTTTTTTTATGCTTTTGAGACTCTTAACAAACTTGAAATTGCATGAAACTCGACAGACACATCACATTTATTAGCCCGTAGACATGTGCAAAGTTTCAGAAACGGGCGTGGTGAGGGGCTCAGTAGCGCCACCTTTAGTCATAAGTGGGAGGGTTAGTTTTATCAACTGCAACAAAACTTGGTATGTGTATTGTTCTCATCAAGACGGACAACTTTCTAATTTACATGATATATCTCCGACCAACAGGAAGAGAGATATTTTGGTTTGAATGTGGATTTTCTGAAGAATTTTCTCTCCCTCTCTCTGTGTCTCTGTGTGTGTGAGGGGAGGGGGGATTTGACTATTGCTTTTGTATTGTTAATCAAGGTTTCAGGGGCTTTTGGGGTCCTTAACATGCTCAAAAACTCTTGAAACTTTGCACACAAGTCAGAACCCCCTGCCATCAGGGACGGGCTGAAGCTGGTACCCGGGCGTGGCAGGGGGGCTCAACAGCGCCCCCTTGAAAGGGGTCCCAAAACTTGGTCCATAGATCAAACACGCTTGCATGAATTAATATGAAACTCGGTACACATATAGATCTCATCGGGCCGAAAAACTTTCACCCGGTCAAGTTTTACGCCAGCCCAACAGGAAGTCGGCTATTATGGGTTGTTTGGAAAACGCTTGCTGTGGAATGCGGAGTACTCCTCCTAGAGAATTCATCCAATCCCCATCAAAACTCGGTGTGCATGAAGTCAAGACATTGAGGATTCTAAATTGCGGACGGATTTTTGATATCTCGAACGGTTGGGCCGTGGCGAGGAAACGAAATTATGGCGAGAAAAGAGAAACACGAAGTGGTATAACTTCTGCATACATTAACTGATCTTCATGAAACTTCACCAGTGTGTTCGTGGTAAGAGGCTGATCAGATGGATGTAACTATTGTGAGCCAAAGTTATAGCGCCACCAACTGGCAGCAGGAAGTGTGTCACTTTCAACATGCTTTTGACAAAAGTGGGGGGGTTAGTTTTACCAACAGTTCCAAAAATCAGTATATATATTGGTCTCATCGAGTCAGACAACTTTCTAATTTACAGTTATTAGCTCAGAGCAAAAGGAAGTCAGATATTTTGGTTTGAATGTGGATTTTTTGGATATTTCAGACTTTTTAGCTACTCTTCCTAACTGGTTTATTTTATTCACACCAAACTTTTTCAAAATGATGAAAATACATTAAAGATGCTAAATTGTGAACGGATATTAAACATCTCAAACGGTTTTGCTATAGTGAGGGACTAAAGTAATGTACAAAAAGGAAACTAAAAGCCTCATCTTCTAAAAATGTAATTAAAAAACATTTATTTCTATATAAAAGTATACAAATATCACAACTAAACCCATTTTATTCTTTTTTTCAATTTAATAATTATTTATAAGTTTAAAAATAGTAATTGTACTATTTAGTCCCATAAAAGTCAAGTCATACATAGGGCTATACTGCCCTCTTGTGTTCAAAATCAGGTAGGCCTATTGTATCTACATAAAAATATACTAGGTTTGTGACGTTGAGAATATTTTACCACTGGTTAATCTATGTGTGACACCGCTGGGGGCTTTTGAATCGCCAACTTAAAAACGAAAGTAAAATATGCTCGTCCGCACTGACATTGATAGTGGTTGAGCGAGCGTTTCAAATGAATTCCTATGGAAGCCATGAGCATTTTAGTTTCATTTTAAAATTAGCACCTTTCGGGGGGTGGATTGCTTGGAATTATTTTACAAAAGCACAATGTTGTGTTTTATTGTGACTGTACACAAATATAAGTTAACACTTTGCAGTTTGAATGTCGTCCTGTATAATGACGGAGTATGTTTTTATGTGTCCACTGTTCAATCGCGCCCACGCCACACACACACACACGGTTTACTATCTTTGTGGGGACTCTCCATAGACTTAATGGTTTTTATACTGTACAAACTGTATATTCTATCTCCTCACACTAACCCTACCCCTAAACCTACCTATCCCAGAAAACTTTCTGCATTTTTACATTTCCAAAAAAACTCATTCTGTATGATTTAGAAACTTGTTTACCCATGGGGACATCTATTTAGGTCCCCACTGTGACATGAGTCCCCATGAGTCTGTGTGCATTCAGGTTGAAGTCCCCACCGGGATAGGAAAACATGAACACATACACACACAAACACACACACACACACACACACACACACACACACACACATTCCAGCATTGCAATCTTGACATCGCAGCCTGTTCATTATAGCCTTAATAAAATATAATAATAAAATAGTTAACCTAACATATAAAAATTACACTGCTCTAAATAGTCAGTAGTACAATTCGTACATTCACAGTAAGCACCGCTCCACTGTGATGTTTCAAGCACATTTTTGCGCGTGTGAAGAGGATGATTTTTTTTCGTCGATATTGGAACACGAGTGAAGAACAAAGCCTATAATAAAGAATAGTTTAGCATCCAAATACATCGCAAATGCTGAAACATTTTGATTCTAATGAGAGGGTTACGTGAGCCCAACAGTGCTTACTTTCGTTTTTATTTTTACATTAAATTTAAAAGATTTGTTGTGGAATATTTTGAGTGTATCATAAAATCAGAATAAGGTAATAAGGTTTCTGTCTTTTATATATATATATATATAGCCCGGTTACAAAAAATATATACACAGTTACAAAAATCAGTACGCATATTGGTCTCATCGAGCCGGACAACTTTCTAATTTACAGTCGTTAGCTCCGAGCAACAGGAAGTCAGATATTTTGGCTTGAATGTGGATTTTTTGGATATGTCAGACCCTTGAGTTTTTAGCTACTCCTCCTAAGTGGTTTATTTTATTCACACCAAACTTTTTCAACATGATAAAAATACATTAAAGATATATATATATATATATATATATATATATATATATATATATATAAATATAGCTGCGAGCAGCGATGAAGGGCCAAAGCCGGAGGCACCGCCACCCCGGTGCCTTTAGGTAACTAAAGGCACCGGGGTTGCGGTGCCACCGGCTTGGGCCCGTAATCGCTGCTCGCAGCTATATTTATTATTATTTTGTCAACCTTTCGGGCACTTTTGGGGCTCTTAACATGCTCGAAAACTCTTGAAATTTTGCACACACGTCAGAACCCGCGGCCATCAGGGCCGGACTGAAGCTGGTACCCGGGCGTGGCAGGGGGGCTCGACAGCGCCCCCTGGAACGGGATCCAAACACGTGTCCATAAATCAAACACGCTTGCATGTAATAATATGAAACTCGGTACACATATAGATCTCATCGGGCCGAACAACTTTCGTGCTCTAAGTTTTACGCCAGCCAAACAGGAAGTTGGCTATTTAGCGTTGTTTGGAAACGCATGCTGTGGAATTTAATGTACTCCTCCTAGGGAATTCATCGATTCGCCTCCAAACTCGGTGTGCATGAAGTCAAGACATTGAGGATGCTAAATTGCGGACGGATTTTTGATATCTCGAACGGTTTGGCCGTGGCGAGGAAACAAATTTATGGCGAAAAAATGAAACAGGAAGTGTGTTATAACTTCTGCATACATTAACTGATCTTGATGAAACTTCAGCAGTGTGTTCGTTGTAAGAGGCCGATCACATGGATGTGACTATTGTGAGTCAAAGTTATAGCGCCACCAACAGGCAGCAGGAAGTACATCACTTTCAAAATGCTTTGAAATCAGTGTCTTATTTTTACCCGATTTGCTTCAAACTTTATGTGTACAATGTAGACACACGGCAGATGTAAACCTGTGAAAGGATTATTGATATCTTAGATACTGTTGCCGTGGCAACGCATCAAACTTTAATATTATTTTTTGATGCTTTTGAGACTCTTAACATACTTGAAATTGCATGAAACTCAACAGACACATCACATTTATTAGCCCGTAGACATGTGCAAAGTTTCAGAAACGGGCGTGGTGGAATGGCTCAGTAGCGCCACCTTTAGTTAAAAATGGGGGCTTAGTTTTTCCTAGAATCACAAAACTTGGTATGTGTATTGTTCTCATCAAGACGGACAACTTTCTAATTTACATGAACCATCTCCGACCAACAGGAAGAGAGATATTTTGGTTTGAATGTGGATTTTCTGAAGAATTTTCTCTCCCTCTCTCTGTGTCTGTGTGTGTGTGAGGGGAGGGGGGGATTTGACTATTGCTTTTATATTGTTAATCAAGGTTTCAGGGGCTTTTGGGGTCCTTAACGTGCTCAAAAACTCTTGAAACTTTGCACACAGGTCAGAACCCACGGCCATCAGGGCCGGGCTGAAGCTGGTACCCGGGCGTGGCTGGGGGGCTCAACAGCGCCCCCTTGAACGGGGTTCTAAAACTTGATCCATATATCAAACACGCTCGCATGAATTAATATGAAACTCGGTACACATATAGATCTCATCGGGCCGAACAACTTTACCCCGGTCAAGTTTTACGCCAGCCCAACAGGAAGTCGGCTATTATGGGTTGTTTGGAAAACGCTTGCTGTGGAATGTGAAATACTCCTCCTAGAAAATTCACCATGTCCCCTTTAAACTCGGTGTGCATGTAGTCAAGACTTTGAGGATGCTAAATTGCGGACGGATTTTTGATATCTCGAACGGTTTGGCTGTGGCGAGGAATCGAATTTATGGCGAGAAAAGAGAAACACGGAAGTGGAATAACTTCTGCATACATTAACTGATCTTGATGAAACTTCAGCAGTGTGTTCGTGGTAAGAGGCCGATCAGATGGATGTAGCTATTGTGAGTCAAAGTTATAGCGCCACCAACTGGCAGCAGGAAGTGTGTCACTTTCAACATGCTTTTGACAAAAGTGGGGGGGTTAGTTTTAACTACAGTAAAGAAAAAATAGTTTGTATATTGTTCTCATCAAGCCGGACAACTTTCTAATTTACATTCAATAGCTCTGGCCATCAGGAAGTCAGATATTTTGGTCTGAATGTGAATTTTTTTGCAAAATCAGCCTCTGAATTTTTAGCCACTCCTCTTAAACTATTTATTTTATTCGTACCAAACTTTTTCAACATGATGAAACTACATTATGCTAAATTGTGAATGGATAATAAATATCTCAAACGGTTTTGCTATGGCGAGGGATTAAAGTAATGTCCAAAAAGGAAACACTAAAAATCTTCTAAAAATGTAATTATATACCATTTATTTCTATATAAAAGAATACAAATATCACAACTAAACCCATTTTATTCTGTTTTTGCAATTCAAGAAGAATGAAAAAGTTAAAACAGGCTATTTAGTGCTATTTGGTTCAGCAAAAAAGCAAACATAGGGCTATACTGCCCTCTTGTGTCCAAAAGGACATCAAAATAGTATATAAAACTTTTTACCAGGTAGGCCAATATTGTATTTAAATATACATTTATTAGGTATGTGTCTGAGGATATTTTCCCACCGGTTAATCGACGTGTGACACGAGTGGGTGCTTTTAAATCGCTAATATAATAGTGAAAGAAAAATAATGATAATGTTGCACACACAAATCACACACATGTGGGAAAGAATGATGCTTTTAAACAACACTAAACCGCCATTAGGTGTCGCCAGGCATCCATCTTAATAAGCGAGTCATTGATTCATTCGTTCAAACGATTCGTTCGAATGAGTCGATCATGATTAAGACAGATGTTTATGGATTGATCATTCAATCTTTGAGTCAACCGATTCGTTAAAAATGCTGAATCGTTCAGTTATGAGAAAACACGTGATGCGTGATGGTTCTGCCGTGATCTTTGTTTAACTATTTTCGCTGCTGAAACAGAACAAAAACAGTCAACATTGCATCTAAAATGTAAGTGACTTAATTGTAACTGTTTATTAACCTGTTGTATGAAATCTAGGGGTGGGAGAAAAAAATTATTCTTAGATGCATCGCGATGCGGACGTGGACGATTCTGAATCGATTCACAAATGTCAAAAAATCGATTCTCTAAAAAAATATTTTTCTAATAACGTAATATTGACGGAAGGCAAAAGGCGGAAATCTAAGCAGACGTGCGTGCAGTCTGTGGCGCGCACATAACAGAGATGTTTCTTCTGCTCACCAAGGCTGCATTTATTTGATTAAAAATACAAACAAAAACAGTAATATTGTAAAATATTATTCCAATTTAAAACTGCTGCTTTCTATTTTAATATATTTTAAACTGTTATTTATTCCTGTGATCAAAGCTGAGTTTTCAGCATCATTACTCCAGTCGTCACTGTCACATGATCCTTCAGAAATTATTCTAATATGATGATTGATGCTCAAGAAACATTCATTATTATTTTAAATGTCGAAAACAGTTGTGTACAGTCTTTGATGAATAGAAAGTTCAAAAGAACAGCATTTATCTGAAATCTAAAGCTTTTGTAACGTTAAACACTACCGCTCAAAAGTTTTGGGTTAGTAATAATTAAAATTTTCTTTTTGGGGGAAATAAATAAAATAAATCAGTACTTTTATTTATGAAGGATGAGTTAAACTGATCAACAGTTACAGTAAAGACATTTATAATGTTAAAAATATATGTATTTGAAATATATGCTGTTCTTTTGAACTTAAAAATTCATCAAAGCATTTTGAAAAAAAAAAATCTGTACACAACTGTTTTCAACATTGAAAATAATAATGAATACTTATTGAGCATCAATCATCATATTAGTATGATTTCTGAAGGATCATGTGACACTGAAGACTGGAGTAATGATGCTGAAAACTCAACTTTGATCACAGAAATGAATTACTATGTAAAATATTTAAAAATTGAAAACAGCTGTTTTAAATTGGAATAATATTTCACAATATTACTGTTTTTGTTTGTATTTTTAATCAATAAATGCATCCTTGGTGAGCAGAAGAGACTTCTCCTAAAAACATTAAAAATCTTACTGACCCCAAACTTTTGAACAATAATATATATATATATATATATATATATATATATATATATATATATATATATATATATATATATATATATATATATACATATATATGTATGTGTGTGTATGTATGTATGTATGTATATATATATATATATATATATATATATATATAAATATAGCTGCGAGCAGCGATGGAGGGCCCAAGCCGGCGGTACCGCCACCCCGGTGCCTTTAGGTAACTAAAGGCACCGGGGTTGCGGTGCCACCGGCTTGGGCCCGTAATCGCTGCTCGCAGCTATATTTATTATTATTGTTGTTCAAGGGTTCGGGGGCTTTTGGGGCCTTTAACGTGCTCAAAAACTCATGAAACTTTGCACACAGGTCAGAACCTGCGGCCATTAGGGCCGGGCTGAAGCTGGTACCCGGGCGTGGCAGGGGGGCTCAACAGCGCCCCCTGGAACAGAATCCGAACACTTGTCCATAAATCAAACACACTTGCATGTAATAATATGAAACTCGGAACAGATATAGATCTCATCGGGCCGAACAACTTTCGTGCTCTAAGTTTTACGCCAGCCCAACAGGAAGTCGGCTATTATGGGTTGTTTGGAAACGCATGCTGTGGAATTTAATGTACTCCTCCAAGGGAATTCATCCAATCGGCTCCAAACTCGGTCAGCATGAAGTCAAGACATTGAGGATGCTAAATTGCGGACAGATTTTTGATATCTCGAACGGTTTGGCCGTGGCGAGGAAACGAATTTATGGCGAATAATGGAAACAGGAAGTGTGTTATAACTTCTGCATACATTAACTGATCTTGATGAAACTTCAGCAGTGTGTTAGTTGTAAGAGGCCGATCACATGGATGTGACATTTGTGAGTCAAAGTTATAGCGCCACCAACTGGCAACAGGAAGTGTGTCACTTTCAAAATGCTTTGAAATCACCCTCTTATTTTTACCCGATTTGCTTCAAACTTTATGTGTATAATGTAAACACACGGCAGATGTAGACCTGTGAAAGGATTATTGATATCTTAGATACTGTTGCCGTGGCAATGCATTAAACTTTAATATTCTTTTCGGATGCTTTTGAGACTCTTCACATGCTTGAAAATGCATGAAACTCGACAGACATATCACATTTATTATCCAGTAGACATGTGCAAAGTTTCAGAGACGGGCGTGGTGAAACGGCTCAGTAGCGCCACCTTTAGTCAAAAGTGGGGGGGTTAGTTTTATCAACAGCAACAAAACTTGGTATGTGTATTGTTCTCATCAAGACGGACAACTTTCTAATTTACAGTAACTAGCTCGGACCAAGAGGAAGAGAGATATTTTGGTTTGAATGTGGATTTTCTGGAGAATTTTCTCTCCCTCTCTCTGTGTCTCTGTGTGTGTGAGGGGAGGGGGGGATTTGACTATTGCTTTTATATTGTTAATCAAGGTTTCAGGGGCTTTTGGGGTCCTTAACGTGCTCAAAAACTCTTGAAACTTTGCACACAAGTCAGAACCCCCTGGCATCAGGGCCGGGCTGAAGCTGGTACCCGGGCGTGGCAGGGGGGCTCAACAGCGCCCCCTTGAACTGGGTCTGAAAACTTGGTCCATAGATCAAACACGCTTGCATGAATTAATATGAAACTCGGTACACATATAGATCTCATCGGGCCAAACAACTTTTCCCCGGTCAAGTTTTACGCCAGCCCAACAGGAAGTCGGCTATTATGGGTTGCTTGGAAAACGCTTGCTGTGGAATGCGAAGTACTCCTCCTAGAGAATTTATCCAATCCCCACCAAACTCGGTGTGCATGAAGTCAAGTCATTGAGGATGCTAAATTGCGGAAGGATTTTTGATATCTCGAACGGTTTGGCCGTGGCGAGGAAACGAATTTATGGCGAATAATTCAAACAGGAAGTGTGTTATAACTTCTGCATACATTAACTGATCTTGATGAAACTTCAGCAGTGTGTTAGTTGTAAGAGGCCGATCACATGGATGTGACATTTGTGAGTCAAAGTTATAGCGCCACCAACTGGCAACAGGAAGTGTGTCACTTTCAAAATGCTTTGAAATCACCCTCTTATTTTTACCCGATTTGCTTCAAACTTTATGTGTATAATGTAAACACACGGCAGATGTAGACCTGTGAAAGGATTATTGATATCTTAGATACTGTTGCCGTGGCAACGCATCAAACTTTAATATTCTTTTCGGATGCTTTTGAGACTCTTCACATGCTTGAAAATGCATGAAACTCGACAGACACATCACATTTATTATCCAGTAGACATGTGCAAAGTTTCAGAAACGGGCGTGGTGAAATGGCTCAGTAGCGCCACCTTTAGTCAAAAGTGGGGGGGTTAGTTTTATCAACAGCAACAAAACTTGGTATGTGTATTGTTCTCATCAAGACGGACAACTTTCTAATTTACAGTAACTAGCTCGGACCAAGAGGAAGAGAGATATTTTGGTTTGAATGTGGATTTTCTGGAGAATTTTCTCTCCCTCTCTCTGTGTCTCTGTGTGTGTGAGGGGAGGGGGGGATTTGACTATTGCTTTTATATTGTTAATCAAGGTTTCAGGGGCTTTTGGGGTCCTTAACGTGCTCAAAAACTCTTGAAACTTTGCACACAAGTCAGAACCCCCTGGCATCAGGGCCGGGCTGAAGCTGGTACCCGGGCGTGGCAGGGGGGCTCAACAGCGCCCCCTTGAACTGGGTCTGAAAACTTGGTCCATAGATCAAACACGCTTGCATGAATTAATATGAAACTCGGTACACATATAGATCTCATCGGGCCAAACAACTTTTCCCCGGTCAAGTTTTATGCCAGCCCAACAGGAAGTCGGCTATTATGGGTTGTTTGGAAAACGCTTGCTGTGGAATGCGAAGTACTCCTCCTAGAGAATTCATCCAATCCCCACCAAACTCGGTGTGCATGAAGTCAAGTCATTGAGGATGCTAAATTGCGGAAGGATTTTTGATATCTCGAACGGTTTGGCCGTGGCGAGGAAACAAATTTATGTCGAGAAAAGAGAAACACGAAGCGGTATAACTTCTGCATACATTAACTGATCTTAATGAAACTTCACCAGTGTGTTCGTGGTAAGAGGCCGATCAGATGGATGTAACTATTGTGAGTCAAAGTTATAGCACCACCAACTGGCAGCAGGAAGTGTGTCACTTTCAACATGCTTTTGACAAAACTGGGGGGGTAAGTTTTAACTACAGTAAAAAAAAATTGTTTGTATATTGTTCTTATAAAGCTGGACAACTTTCTAATTTACTTTCATTAGCTCCAGCCATCAGGAAGTCAGATATTTTGGTCTGAATGTGGATTTTTTTGCAAAATCAGCCTCTGAATTTTTAGCCACTCCTCTTAAACTATTTATTTTATTCCCACCAAACTTTTTCAACATGATGAAAATACATTAAATATGCTAAATTGTGAACGGATAATAAATATCTCAAACGGTTTTGCTATGGCGAGGGATTAAAGTAATGTCCAAAAAGGAAACACTACAAGCCTCAAATCTTATAAAAATGTAATTATATACCATTTATTTCTATATAAAAGTATACAAATATCACAACTAAACCCATTTTATCCTGTTTTTAAAAAGAATTTTATTCTAATTTTATTCTAAAATTAAAAACAGTAAAGTAAAAAAACAAAAACAAGTTATACATAGGGCTATACTGCCGTCTTGTGTCCAAAAGCACATCAAAATAGTATATAAAACTTTTTACCAGGTAGGCCAATATTCTATTTAAAGATACATTTATTAGGTATGTGTCTAAGGATATTTTCCCACTGGTTATTCGGTTAATTGTAACTGTTTATTAACCTGTTGTATGAAATCTAGCGGTGGGAGAAAAAATTGATTCTTAGATGCATCGCGATCCGGACGTGGACGATTCTGAATCGATTCACAAATGTCAAAAAATCGATTCTCTAAAAAAATATTTTTCTAATAACGTAATATTGACGGAAGGCAAAAGGCGGAAATCTAAGCGGACGTGCGTGCAGTCTGTGGCGCGCACATAACATAGATGTTTCTTCTGCTCACCAAGGCTGCATTTATTTGATTAAAAATACAAACAAAAACAGTAATATTGTAAAATATTATTCCAATTTAAAACAGCTGCTTTCTATTTGAATATATTTTAAACTGTTATTTATTCCTGTGATCAAAGCTGAGTTTTCAGCATCATTACTCCAGTCGTCACTGTCACATGATCCTTCAGAAATTATTCTAATATGATGATTGATGCTCAAGAAACATTCATTATTATTTTAAATGTCGAAAACAGTTGTGTACAGTCTTTGATGAATAGAAAGTTCAAAAGAACAGCATTTATCTGAAATCTAAAGCTTTTGTAACGTTAAACACTACCGCTCAAAAGTTTTGGGTTAGTAATAATTAAAATTTTCTTTTTGGGGGAAATAAATAAAATAAATCAGTACTTTTATTTATGAAGGATGAGTTAAACTGATCAACAGTTACAGTAAAGACATTTATAATGTTAAAAATATATGTATTTGAAATATATGCTGTTCTTTTGAACTTAAAAATTCATCAAAGCATTTTGAAAAAAAAAAATCTGTACACAACTGTTTTCAACATTGAAAATAATAATGAATACTTATTGAGCATCAATCATCATATTAGTATGATTTCTGAAGGATCATGTGACACTGAAGACTGGAGTAATGATGCTGAAAACTCAACTTTGATCACAGAAATGAATTACTATGTAAAATATTTAAAAATTGAAAACAGCTGTTTTAAATTGGAATAATATTTCACAATATTACTGTTTTTGTTTGTATTTTTAATCAATAAATGCATCCTTGGTGAGCAGAAGAGACTTCTCCTAAAAACATTAAAAATCTTACTGACCCCAAACTTTTGAACAATTATATATATATATATATATATATATATATATATATATATATATATATATATATATATATACATATATATGTATGTGTGTGTATGTATGTATGTATGTATATATATATATATATATATATATATATATATATATATATATATATATATATATATAAATATAGCTGCGAGCAGCGATGGAGGGCCCAAGCCGGCGGTACCGCCACCCCGGTGCCTTTAGGTAACTAAAGGCACCGGGGTTGCGGTGCCACCGGCTTGGGCCCGTAATCGCTGCTCGCAGCTATATTTATTATTATTATTATTATTATTATTATATCTTGTGTTGTGTTTTTTACAGAAAGTAAAAGAGGAGGATCATGTGGTGTATGCACCTCTCACAACGAGAAGATGAACAAACTTCAGTTTTTAGTAAAAGACCCAACTGTGACCTGGGACGGATTTAAACTATAATAATTTAAGATGGATTCATTAAATTGCCTCCTAAAAACGTCAAACAAACTTGCCCTGTATTACAAGGACTTTTAACAAACTATCTAAACCGTATGGCACATTGAGGAATTTTATGTTTTTAATTTGAGTCTTAAAGAGACCATGTGTATAAATCTCATGAAAAAAAGTAAAACATAGATGCAAAACACTCATCAATGGTCTGTGGTCTAGTTTGTTACCTCTGTACACAAATGTTGCTTGATCTGTTGTGCCGGAGCTGTGTGTGTTTGATGTCAGTTGTGTGTCTGAGGTGTTAATAGCGTGTGGTTGAAGGGCTTTTTCCATTCCAGCTAACATGAAACCATGACTATTTTAAAACCTGCATTACAAAATACTGAACTTATCAATGCTGGTATTTGACAAAAAAGTCTCAAATAAAACAAAGAAATGACAATGGAATGTGAACATTTCATATTCTTTGTGTGCATATGCATTATGATCTTTTATACTCATGCTGTGATCGTGCAGTGAAGCAGTGCTGGCTTCAGTAGTCATTTCCAGCTCTAGCAACACTTCCTTTTAAGAAAAACTATTCGTGATAAACCCATTGATACCTTGATAGGTCATATCCTGTTAGCCTTTTCCAACGGGGCTAGTTTTATAAACAACATAAGTTACAATTCTTATCACTTAATGTCTGTGATTCCATACACTGATTTGGACAGGATTAACATCTTTATGTTTATTACAGAAGAGCGAGTGTGTTTTTTCTAGAAGTTGGTGCTACAGAAGGTCATGTGCTATGTTAGTGTGCATTGTATTATTTGGTAATAAATACTGTAGCTCAGGTATAGGTCAAAAAACACATGAGGAGAAGCGTTAAAATAATACAGTATTGGCAATCAGAGGCTGCATCCGAAATCACATACTCTCTTGATTAGGTACTTATTTGGAATGCTAAAAAGGTACATTCAATATAGTGTGAATTTGTAGGTCTATAGTATGAATAGAATCTGGACGCATACATTTGTCATGTTGTCATTTTCATGTGATCTACCAGCAGTTATGCCATTCATAAATCCTCCCCCATGGCCTCATGGGATAGTAAAGTGTCCATCGTGCTCACTTCAGAATCTCACTGGAAGTAGAAGGTCATCCGGGTACTTTTTGCTACTGTTTTATAAATTACTAGTGTGAATTCAGATAGACAGTCACATTCACCGTCACGTCGGAAACGTCACCGACGTATTGACATCCCAACTTTGCCTTCTTTGGGATCTCAATACGTAGGTGAAGATCCTACGTGACTTCTCCGTTCCCTCCTTCAGGGAACGAGGGTTACATGTGTAACCAAGGCTTTTTTCGCCTACATATAGTAGGGGAGTATTTGATTTCGGATGCAGCCACAGACATTCACATTCGGGCCTGGTTAAAATTCTCAGAGGATTGTTGAGTTCGCCAAAAAAAAGTAGGTAATTTTCCCTGGAATTTTTACTTCGGTTTTTTATTTATGTTGTGTGAGAAAAACATGACTTGGCAGATTCGGACGGGATTAAAATCGCAAAGTACGTCTGTGAAACATGAATTTATCTAATGCCCCCCTGGAAATCTAGTCCCGTCCGAATAGGGCCTATTAAAGCATTTGACCACTAGAGAGATGAGTCATATTCCCACAGAATAAATGTGGTGTTTGCTTGGTCAAGTATCACTACTATTGTATTACTCATTTCTGACATAAAATAATTAAATATTCTTTTCCATATCAAAACAAGAATGAATAAACACAGGTGCTGTCCAGGTTCCAAAATGACAGAAAAGCGCCATTAAAGGGATAGTTCACTTTGAAATAAAATGTTGGTATGTTTTAGCTTACCTCAAGGGCATCCAAGATGTAGGTGTCTTTGTTTCCGCAGTAGTTTAAATTTTGATATTTTTAGGTCAAACCGTTCTTGTCTGTCAGTCATATAATGCAGGTCTATGGTCACCACCTCAAAGAGCATGCACAGAGAAGTCCAAATTAAACAATTCCCCATCGTAAGCACACATTGATGGCCTAAGACACGAAACGAGCGGTTTGTGTGAGAAAACGAACAGTATTTATATCGTTTTTACCTCTTGTACACACCAGAGATCACTTCCGGCGCTTGCGCAGAATAAGCCAGAACGCGTGCGCACGTCACACACCAGGAAGCGCGCACACCCTCAGATCAATTGACGTGGTTGTGTACAAGAGGTAAAAACTATATAAATACTGTTCGTTTTCTCACACAAACCGCTCGTTTCGTGTCTTCTCTGTGCATGCTCTTTGAGGTGGTGACCATAGACCTGCATTATATGACTGACAGACAAAAACGGTTTGACCTAAAAATATCAAAATTTAAACTACTGCGGATCTTGGATGCCCTTGAGGTAAGCTAAAACATACCAAAATTTAATTTCAAAGTGAACTATCCCTTTAAGGTATCATAAGGATTTGTGTGAAAATCTTAAAAATCCATATGATAGTGACTAAACAGTTACTGCCTTTAAATAAAGCAACATGCAGCATAACATCAATGTTTTCTGGCTCCTTCTGGACTGAAACACAGGCTCTGCTCTTCAGCACAATGGTAATCTCACAAAACTCAGACAACAGAAACTCTTTAAATCCCAACAGAACATTAAACAATAACAGATACCTCAATATATCAGTAGAGGAGGATTAAACAACTCCACAAACAGCATTACCAGCTTTGCTTATTACTAACCTTATTACTGACTTTAGTTCTGTCAAACATCTACAGAAGGTCTTATTGAGAATGATCAGAGGTTTAGATGTTGGTGTTTTATTGGAATAATAGTTAGCTTTACTTCATCATTATGGTGATCAGTGTTATATAATCCAAGTATCTCAGATAACCTGCTCTCTGGAATACTCCCCTAATCTGTAGTGATAAAGACAGACAATACTTCGGTCATCACTTTTGTGATACTGATTTGATTTTAAGTGATCAATGGCGCCATCTCTTGTTTTTTTTAGAAACAGCAGTTAAAAACACCATCAGCACGTGGAAACACTCAACATCATTGTCCAATGGAGAACTGGCTTATATTTTATGCATTGTTTCTTTGTCAATAAGAGGTCTTATAGTTATACCAAATGGCTGTAAAAATCAATGGATAAAAAATTCCATTGTGCCAGAGTGGTAAAAAAAAGGAGTCCATTGCAGGAATAACAGTGATTTATTGAATTTCAAAGGCACACAAAAATGGAAACAGAGGGAAAAATAGTGAGGCCACAATCTGGAGAGGAATCAGGAAGAGAGGAAGAGGGTGTGACACATCAGACCTACAAGAGGCATCAGAGAAAGGAAAAGCAAAGCAGATACAAAAAAAACATTGGAGAGATGAGTACAGTACAGTGCAAGGACAATGAGATAGGCAAGCTCACAGATGAACACCAGGGGACGTAGAGTGGCAATTGCAGGGGAGAGAGAGAGAGAGAGAGAGAGAGAGACCTGGCAGTGGTAGTTGTAATGTTGCAGGGTAGGAAGGAGATTTGAAGAAGAGATGGATGGGTAAAACAAAAAGGAAAGGGGATCCAGGGGAAAACAAACAAAAACTAAACTAATTAGGCAAGAACACATGATTTGTGCGGTGGTTAACAATGCTACTGCGCTCCCTGACACCTTTTTTTTTTTTTTTTTTTGCACAGTGGGTAGATTTCATACAGTCCCTGAGTTTGCCAACAGCTTTCATTATATGGATACAGTATTCAATTATTTTACAATAAAGTAATGAAACTTTATGCATATAAAGGATACAGTTGACAAAATTTCACCTGTACAACCTTTAGAATATGAATGTCACGGAGAGTGATGAAGCAGACAAGTGAGTATAATGTAACTGAAGTTTATTATGAACAGAAGCACGGAAACCAGCAGATGTAAATGTTGAGTTGAACACAATGAAGATAGTTGAATGGAACTTAGCTGATGAATAACAGTATTGTCCTGCACAGGTATAGAACGGAATGAGGCTGACGTGGATGAGAGTCACTGACGATGATAGCAGGTTCGTGGAACAGGATCGGAAGACGAGGATGGCAGGTAAGTGGAACAGGTAAGGATCGAGGTAGAGTCTGTGTGTCCATGGAAAGACAAGATCAGACAATGAAGAGTGGTGCAAGTGAATGTATATAGTGAAAAGGTGACGAGGTACAGGTGTGGTGATTATTAATCAGGGGAGAGTGAACGAGTGGGTGGAGTCTGTAGATCTGGTGGAGCCATGACAGTACCCCCTTCTCCATGGGCGGCTCCTGACGACTGGGTGGAAAGATGATGACGACGGCGACGAGGTCTACCACGACCCCTGGGAGCTGGATGATTTGGTTACTCAGTGTGGAATTGGGTAAGGATTGCTGGATCGAGGATATCGTCACGAGCAACCCAAGATTGTTCTTCTGGTCCGAAGTCCTCCCAGTCGACTAGGTAGTCTAATCTGGCACCTCGTCGTCGTGAGTCCAGAATGTCTTGAACCCGGTAGATAGGCTTGTCTTCGGCAAGGTTGGGAGGAGGAGGTACATCGGCATCACCAGAATCTGTGGGTTGGGGAGAGACAGGTTCAGTGTGAGGTTTCAGGAGTGACACATGGAAGGAAGGCAAGATTCTAAAGTGAGGTGGTAAGTAGGGCTGGTCCGAATACCATTTTTTGAGCTTCGAAGCTTCGATAGCAATTAACATCGAATATTCGAAGCTTCGGAGGGAGGGGGCTGAACATATTCTTCTCTCTAATAAAGGCAGGAATCTCTATGTGTCTGTCTGTTTGCATTTAGATTATTTATCTTGCATTTTGAACCGTTCATCCAATCGACTTCACGAGTGCAGTGTCACATTTGGTGCAATATAGACACACGAGACGTGACACGTTCAGAATTAATAAACTTTTAATACAGAACAGCGCGAGCGGGAAGCGCGCGCGCCTCACGCGCAGGGCTCCGAGAACGGACACTGCACTAGTGATACAAAACACAGCCTAATATTTTTCTGAGTAACAAATAACTCTCAAATCAGAAATCAGCAGCACAGTAATTACTGACACAGTAAAGGGTAGGCTAATATATTGTTTCTATTCTATTTCCACAATGTCAAAGCAACAGCTTAGCCTACAAGCTCAGGCATGTACTTCTGCCCATACAAACTCCGCTGTTCTGCGCTCTAAAATAAGAGTATTGTATTTCGCCCAAAAATGCTAAAAAAAATAACCTTGTGAGAGCGTTTTAGGCTATATCATGTTATAGCCAGATATGACGACGCTTACAGCACGCGTCACCGCAGATCAGCATCTATTCATCAAGCCAACGTGCAAACTAATCAAAGTGAAAGTGGGTCGCAGATGCTTTAACACACAATCAACTTCATTAAAAGTAAAGAACCGAAATGATCTTACCAGGGCTGTTGCGCGCTCTCTTATTGCGGTCTTTGATTTAGAAATTTTAGCTGACAATCAGTAAAATTCAGCTGTTGCTGGTGACGTGCACTCCATTACATCTGCCTAGCGCGGGATTTGAAGTTCGGATTCATATCCGTTTTGCAAAAACACATTTATGTGTTCATTGTTCATATTGACAAATCAGAGAGAGCTATCCATCTGAGAAAACGCATGACAGCCCCATTCAAGCGCGAATGGGAACCGTTTCTAGGGGGATGCCAGGTGTGAAAAAAAAAAAAAAAAATTAAAACGAATATTCGAATGTCAAATTTGAAAATCGAATACCAACCCACCGAACGAATATTCGAATACTCGAATATTCTGGTACAGTCCTAGTGGTAAGTTGAGTCTATAGGTAACTTCATTGATCTGCCTCTGGACGGTGAACGGCCCAATATATCGAGGACTCAGCTTATGGCAGGGCAGGCGAAGACGGATGTCCCATGTAGAGAGCCATACTTTCTGTCCTGGTTGATACAGTGGAGTGGAGGTGCGACGACGATCAGCTTGAGTTTTGTGTCTCCACACTGCCCGTTGGAGATGCACGTGAGCTGAGTCCCATACCCTCTCGCTCTGCTCAAACCAGTGGTTGACAGCTGGAAGCTGACAGCCGAGGACAGCTTTCTAGAGTAGAAGGCACATGGTTGGAGTTTAGGAGGGTCACCCTGCCTATGAGAAAGAACCGCTCCAACCCCGGTAGAAGAGGCATATACTTTGACGATGAAGGGAAGGTCAGGATTGGGATGGACCAGGATCGGAGCGGTCTGGAAGGCGTCCTTCAGCCGTTGAAAGGATTCTGAGGCTTCGGGGGTGAAGGACAGAGACTTGGGCCGGCCTTTGAGGGAGGAAGTCATAGGTGAACTGATGAGACTGTAGTTGTGGATGAATCTGCGGTAGAAATTGGCGAATCTTAGGAGACGTTGACGTTTCTTGACAATTGTGGGTTGTGGCCAGTTCCGGATGGTGTCCACCTTCCTCTGGTCCATCTGTATGCCGTGTTGATCTGACGTACCCAAGGAAGTGGACTGAGGTGGTGTGGAACTTGCACTTTTCAAGTTTGAGATAGAGCTGGTGGTTTCAAAGTTTTTCTAGGACCTGCGTAACGTGATGATGATGTTCTGAGAGGTTCCGGGAGTATATGAGGATGTCATCGATGTAAACCACTACGAACCGATTCTCTGAATACCTCGTTCATGTATCCCTGGAACACGGCTGGAGAGTTGGACAGGCCGTACGGGATAACCCGGTACTTGTAGTGACCTGTGGGTGTGATGAAGGCTGTTTTCCATTCATCAACTCTACGAATACGGATGAGATTTTAAGCGCTACACAGGTCCAACTTTGAGAAGATACGGGCTCCTTTCAGTTGTTCCAGAGCAGCAGGGACCAGAGGAAGGGGATAGCTGAACTTGACGGTCTGTGAGTTGAGGTGGCGGTAGTCGATGCACGGCCTCAAGCCCCCATCCTTCTTGGTGACAAAGAAGAAGCTGGAAGCGGTAGGGGACGTAGATGGACGAAATAAACTGTTGTTGAAGAGCTTCCTCGACATACTCCTCCATGGCCTTCTGCTCAGGGATGGACAAGGGATATACCCTACCTTTAGGTAAGGTGTTTCCAGGTAGCAGGTCGATAGCACAGTCCCATGGTCGATGAGGTGGTAATTTGGTAGCCAATTGGGTAACATTTATTTTACAGTGTCCTTGTTACATATGTTACATGTACTTACCATAGTAATAACAGTAAATTATGCATAATTACATGCAACTAACCCTCAACCAAATCTTGATCCTACCCTAAACCTATAGTAAGTGCATGTAGTTGCTTAATATTACTGAGTACTTAAATATGTTATTACACTGTAATAATGACACCTTAAAATAAAGTGTAACCGCCAATTGTTTACTGAAGACATCCTGGAACGCCCGGTATTCTGACGGAATTTCAACCTTGTGAGTGATGTCTGAACTTTCAACGGAGGTGGAGTGGATGGTGAGGCTCTGATGATTCAGGTTAGATGAAGATGAAGAGTTGCCAGGATTTCTTTGAACAGAGGATAGACAGGATATGAAACACTCATCTCTCCATTGGAGTATCTCACCGGATCTCCAGTCGATGTGTGGTTGGTGTTAAATCATCCACGGGCGTCCCAGGATGAGATCTGCCAAGGATTCCTCCAGCACCATAAAGGTAATGTCTTCCGTGTGTAAACATCCAATGCGGAGCGTCAGGGTAGGTAAGAAGTAACGAATGCGACCCCTTCCCAGCGGCTTTCCTTGAATGGTGTGGATGCGAAGGTCTTGGGAACATCGTTTCTTGGGTGCATTTAGTTTCTGAAGGAGTTGGGTGGAGATGAAGTTCCCTGCTGTACCGGAGTCGATGAGGGCTTGCGCTGAGACACATATGTCAGAGGTTAGAACATAAACTGTGGTACGAGATAGGGTTTCTACTCTTGGAGGAAGTTTAATTGTACTCACCGCCGGGCACTGCGGTCACACAGGACAGACGTTGATAACATGACCTTCTTTAGGCATAGGTACAGGCATAAATGATGTTGGATTCTGCGTTGACACTTCACTTGGGTCAGGTGATAACTGTCGATTTGCATGGGTTCTGGTACTGGAGGAATGACAGATGGTGTCGTGGGCAGAGGACATGCAGCGGAGGAAGAACTGACGCAGGTGGTTAGGCGTTGAGAGACACGGATGGTCTTCTGTATGAAATTCTCTAATCCCATCGACCACCAAACGCACCAAAGCCATTTACAACAAGAGGACAGTAAGGGGTCTTCACTTACAAACTAAACGCACTCTCTCTCTCTCTCACACACACACACACACAAACATACACACACACACTAAATTCCCATTCTCTCATGCACTTGATGTTTCCCCACCCAATTGTCAAGCCACATTTCTAAAAATAAAAAATAAAATAAAAAATGCTACATCAGGTTTCAGTTTGACTCAGAAGATTAACTCTAGTAAACTGGTTCTGTAAGATCATGGTTTTAACTTTGTACTTTTTCATAAACTAAAATTGAGAACTGAATATTTACACTCAATCTTTTGAAATCAGTGGAGTTATGCTCCATTTTACCATGAAATGTAGTTTATCCAAAATGTTGACAATATTCTTCAACTTTTAGCTATTTAACACAGCCAGGCAACTAGCTTTTAACAACTATCAATGTTAAATGATAAAAAGAAAGAGTTGTCCGCCATTAAGATAGTCTTACTAAGAGGCAGAAGAACATTCTTATAATGCATAACTATAACATGCGCATGAGTGTGTGCATTATGGGTCAGACTCTGTTGGGGGAGGATTCACATGGTGGAGCCTGATCAGTAAGTTATACATATATTTGTGTTATTGAACTGCTGCGTTTCAAATTAGATTGTTTTCATGTTCAAATCTCTCTTTTTTTTTTTTTAGAAATCTTCATTTCAATGATTACAAATGCAAGGTTTCCCCAAGCAATTTCTAAAACATGATTTAAATCATTTTTAAATACTTCTACAGTAATTACAACAATTACAAACGTCGTGGACATTCAGAAATACAAATGTTTTGAATATATATCCTGCATATTTAAACGTGTACTTTGTTTCTGCTGCTGTTCTTCTCTGTGTAAAACTCATGTTCATCAGGTGTGTTTGGTGATTCAGTGTCAGTGATGAAGGGAGATTCTGTCACTCTAAACACAGATCTTACTGAAATACATCTAGACAACGAGATACTGTGGAGCTTTAGAGAAAATTTAATTATAGTTGAAATCACTAGAATCTTCTCAGCAAATAATGATCCTGATGGGAGATTCAGAGACAGACTGAAGGTGAATCATCAAACTGGATCTCTGACCATCACAAACACCACAACTGAACATACTGGAGTTTATCAACTGCAGATCAACAGTGTGAGAAAGAGTTTCAGTCTCACTGTCTATTGTGAGTTTAATGTTTGTTTCACCTGTTTTTAACCTTAAAATATCTTAATTATAAAAATGACTAAAGAATTTCATATATATTAAGCATATATTGCTCAATGTGTAACACTTTCTGAACTATTCAAATGTATTTTCTCTTTTCCAGCTCGTCATTAGTAGAAACTGTTCTTCATCATCATCATCATCATCATCATCATCATCATCATCATCATCAAATTGTTCACTGCTGTGTTCATCAGTGTTGAATGTGAGTGATGTGACTCTCTCCTGGTATAAAGGAATCAGTGTATTGTCCAGCATCAGTGTGTGTGATCTCAGCATCAGTCTCTCTCTACCTCTGGAGGTGGAATATCAGGATAAAAACACCTACAGCTGTGTGCTGAACAATCCCATCAGCAACCAGACCACACATCTGGACATCAACACACTCTGTCACACATGTGCAGGTACCACAGCACTGATGATGATATTAGTTGATGTCAGCGCTGATATTTATTCACTGCCATTTATTCACTGAATTAAATTGTTGATTTTAGGAGAATTAAGGAGCTTCTTTCATCATGTACTTGTGTCTTTCTGAAGAGTTTTTACTGTATTTTTATTTTAATGGAGCAGAAAACAAGATCTTTTTGAGTTCATGACAGAGACTAAAATCTCAATTCAATTCATCGTAGTGCTTTTTTTTTTTTCATTTTTTTTTTCATTAGTCCATGCCCCCTGTTGTGATTCTGTTGAAGCTTTGCTGTGATTGGTCGTCACTGCACTGATGGGCGTGGCTTCTGCGGCTGCTGCTGTTCTTCTGGTCAATGACGTCAGAGCTGCAAGAGGTTAAACAGAGAAAACAGAAGAGATGTCAGAAATATTGTGGCAAATAGGCCTATTTCCAGTCTAAACTAAGCATGGTCTAATTGTTTAATGATTGAAATGCTTTAGCTTAATTTATGTTATGTTGCTGTTTTCATTTTGTTGTAGGCTATAATTGTATGCAGCAACCCCACAAGTGTAAAACTGTCACACCAATAAATTCCTGTATTTGAACAGAAAACTAAATATTACTTATTGAACTGATAAACAGCTTTGAATCATGCATAGGTCTAAATGATAATTTAAGGGTATAATAAAAGAGTCAAAGTTGTTCATCATAAACATTACAAATATTACATCTTTAAAGACCGGATAAAAGGCTGGAAGATAATTTCAGTTTCTGAGACTTTTGTCCTTGTTTTGATGATACAGAGTAACCACATTCATTAATCTGCATGGTGATGGGCAATTTCAAAACACTGCTTCATGAAACTTCTAAACAATTACGAATCATTTGTTTCGAATCAGTGGTTTGGAGCCATAGACAGTATAAAAATATGGGCATTGTGTCTGTGACATCACCCGTAGGTTTCTGAAGAGCATTTTTGAAGCCCAAAGTGGGCGGAGCCAGCCATCGCCATCTTGGTATCGTGTCACTCCCGGATAAATGAAAATAGGCAAAAAGCAAAAAGGCGTGATTAGCTGAGGTGACGTGATGGCTAACAGACAGCAGACAAACGGCTATTAGTGACAGCAGTGGCAATCCATATCTTATTTAAGGGTATAGGGGACGATTTCAGACACAGCTGGTCGGCATTACTGGCAACGCCTAAAAAACGTCACACCCATTTATGCCGAGGGGGAAAACAAGCTATTCGAATTAACACGCATAGACCTTGTTAGGCACTTGATCTTTACTCTTTGTAATGATTAAGATTGAGTTTTGCTTGGTGCAATGCCGAAAAGTTGCTGTGTGGCCTTCTGCATATCTAATATCTTAATAAACCCGACCTGAAGTTTTATATTGCCAAATAAACAGACGGGAGTCATTCGTAGATTCAAAAAGCCTGTGCAATACGTCCATTACAATTAAACATGGATGCTGATATTATTGTAGAGATGAAAACATAAGGGATTTCATCACTTGCAATGGCAAAAGTTTGTTTAACAAAAACGGCAATAAGATACTTTTCACGGGACTCAAACTGCGTCAAAAAAGCAGCCAATTTATCATTAACAGTTTTTCACATTGAGCAACTCACATAGCGACTGAATGCGTGAAGTTACTGATGAACAAAACATTCAAAAGTCTTTCTTTCATTATGGGAAGTGCTGGACTCATGTTTGTGCCTCACGCTCACTACCTGATATATAGTTGATGGACCCCATTGACTTCCATTGTATTTTTTTTTTTTTCTACTATGGAAGTCAATGGGGTCCATTCAACTGCCTGGTTACCAACATTCTTCAAAACATCCTCATTTGTGTTCAGCAGAAGAAAGAAATGCATACAGGTTTGATACAACTTGAGGGTGAGTAAATGATGACAATTTTCATTTTGAAGTGAACTAATCCTCCTTTCTCCTTTCTTTTTCCTCCTTTCTAGGAGCACGTTCAAACAGTCTATCTAATCAGGGGTGTATTTTTTCTTCTCTGTGAATTTCCACAAAAAAAAAAACATTAACATGCAACAAGTAGGTTACGCGCTTAAGTCGCTAAAATCAATTACTCATCATTAAAGTCATTTTGGCTTCATACTTTTGGCATAAGTTAAATATGTGTCATACTTGACCAGAAGATGTTCAAATAAATTAGACAAGGAAGTTGTAGGTTGTGTTTGAATAATTACGTATCTGAGCTGAGGTAAATTAAACGCAATTCTTGCGTATCCTTGCTAGATGAAGAATGAGACAATGGGCCCTATCTTACACCCAGCGCAATTGACTTTGTACACCGACGCATGAATCATTCCTATTTTGCACCCGCGCAAAGCGGACGTTTCCCTCCACAGACGCACGTCGGTTAACTAAGAAATACACTTGCGCTCCCCGGGGCGGTTCAGCGCAAAGAGGAGGCGTGTTCCGGCGCAAACGTTCCCTCATGCTATTTTACAGGGTTAGAAAACAATTCCGCCATTGACCATTGACCTGCAACAGTTATCATTTTTGCAAATCATACATTATTACGATAGATAGATAGATAGATAGATAGATAGATAGATAGATAGATAGATAGATAGATAGATAGATAGATAGATAGATAGATAGATAGATAGATAGAACCGCTCCTGGCGTGCGCCTGGCAAATCCGCCGTTCTGATTGGTTTATTTCACGTTATGCCCAAACCACACCTATGAATAATGAAGCTACTTCAGACCAACCCATTTTAGATTTGCGTCGGGCGCAAGAGTCATTTATCCCGCCAGTATAATCGCAACAGCGCCCGAGACCCGCCCACAAAGTTACTTGCGTTTTTAGCTTGATACTTGCGTTTCAGATCGTGAAAATAGGCCCCAATGTGTTAATTGTTAAAAGGATTTCAAGTAAATCCTTCAAGTTATTTTTTCAGTGTATATTGTTTGAGTAAGATTTACAAACAAAGAGTGAGTGAAATGTATTGAGTATTGCAAAGTAAACTTCAAATGAGTAAGTATAAATTACTCCACAAACTCTAACTGGCCAAGTTAAATTTACTTAGCCTATGCTCTTTGTTAATTTTACCTAACTTAGTTAAATGTCCATACATGTCACATACATTTGAACATTTGACCTCTCTATCATTAATATGCCATAAATGGTAACGTTTGTTCTTTGCACAGGACACCAGTTGCTACTTCCTGATATCATGTGTATAAATATTACCCCTCTTCACTCAATAGATATGAGAATATAACTGCATTGCACAGGATCTGGCTCTTCACAAAATCTGTTGAAGGCAACAATTTGAAAACCAAGGTGAGGTTTTGGAACAGAAACCTTCTGAATAAATGTTTTACCTGAAGTATTTTTGAGCTTTGTGTTTAAATGCATTGAGAATCGCAGTGTGCAGCATATGAGTGCATGCAGACATTTAACTTTTCCTGCTTATTCATTTCAGGTTCATCATGGCAATGCTGAAAAGTTGTCTGCTTCTTTTCATTATCTTCTCCATGGGGAATACAGAAGGTAACCAAGACATTTATTTTGTAAAAACCTAAACATTTTGGAAATATGAAATATTCTATTGACTAATAATTCTATGGTTATTAAGGAGTTTACAGTGTATAAAGTACACATATTTTCAGCAAATTATCACACAAACATAAAATAAGCTACATAAATAAAAAATAAAAACAAATTATTTGCAGTGACTATTACAAGAGATGTTAATGGCCTGGATGGACTGGATGTTGATTTAGCCAGAAAATGCCCCGCTACATGGATGAAATTTAGACTCCGATGCTACAAGTACTTTTCTCATCCGGCTAAATGGATCACAGCACAGGTAATGTGTACAACAAGATGATTTGGTCAAACTTAATATAGGTGTCTTTAACTACATCTTAAAAGACAGATGTAAAGATATGCATGTACACAATAAGTGCATTAAAATTATTCATTTAAACTTATACAAATTATTCTCTGGTGAAGTAAATACTACAGAAAAAAACAAACAAATGTAATTTCTACATGGAAAAGCTTGTTCAGGCAAGAATTAAAAACAAAACAAATTAAAGTCTATACAAGTACTTAATTCAAGCTTGTGGAAATTAAACCGTTGATATCAATGATATAAAATTAAGTAAAACCTACTCAACTTTTATAATACTGGTGTTACCATCATGCACTGGGGCATGAATAATTAATAAGGTTTATTTTTCACTGTTTTCCAGATGCATTTACTCTGTTTTATCATCACTTTTGTTGTTAGGTTTACAACTTGCCGTTTTGTGACATCTGGATAAATTTTCCAAACAAAATAACACAGTCATACTCAAAAACGATCTATGGAATGTTACCGTAATTGTGTACCAAGTATTGAGGTCTCTGTGTTCATGTATTTTGTTCATTTTATTTACTTAGATAAAGTATGGAATTTATACAATATTTATTGTATTATTTATTTAGATATTTCTAAGTAAAGCATACACTTTAAATATGTGGTTTAATTCAGTGTTATTTTGTTGAGTAAAAAGTTAATTGTGTTCTATTACTGAAGTTAGTTAAGTAGATGTTACTTTATTCTATATGTGAAATTAAATAAATTAAATATTATTAAGTAATATTTACTTAATTACTTCAATTAAATGTAAAATGAATGTGAAGTTCAATATTAAGTAGATTTTACTTGATAACAGGCAAGTTGTACAGAGCAGTAGCAGTAAAATTTACTTAACTTTACTTAATGCAAATTGTTACAAGGATTTTATCAATAGATCAATTAGAGCAGACTTTGTTTGCAAATGTCTAAAATGTTGTCACTTTTGCTTTATGCTACAAAACATTTGATTTTGTATATTGACAATAAAAAAAAATTCTGTCTCTTTAGAGAAACTGTCAAAGTCTTGGAGCGAACCTCGCATCTGTGCGTAAAAAACGGGAAAATGATTTCCTGCTGAGTCTGGTGCCTTCTTCCACAGAAACTTGGATTGGTGCTCATAGTGCTGTAGTAAGTTCAGATGTGTGTCCTACACTCTAAAAGAACACTGGGTTAAAAACAACCCAAGGGCTGGGTAAATAAAGGACAGAACTCATGATGGGTTCATTTTACAGCTAATTGGGTTGTTTATTTAACCCAGCATAATGGGTTGATTAAACCATCAGAGTTGATTCTTTTTTATTATTATTTCTTTCCTTCATACATGAATGAACGTCTACGGATTAACTTAAATCCTATAAACGTTTGTAAAACACTCAATACATGGCTTGCATGATAATTTCCTTCATTTTCAATCATATTTTACAGTACAGTATATTTTATATAATTTTTTATACATATTGACAACATTTAAGCTTGTTTAAGAAATATTAGAAGTAAAAATTAAACATTTATAAGTAATTCAAGTGCAATCGACAAGTCTCTGTTTTCCCGTTTCCACCATAAACGGCGCTGGATCTCGAAAAGGTGTTGTGCCGAATTTCAACCCTGCCAAATTATTTCCCCCCTTTAGGATTAGTTGTGGGGTAGGGGTTGGGATTAGGGGTGGGGTTAGGATTAGGCAATCAGGTACAGACTTCAACGATGGGGGGGGGGGATAATTTGGCATGGGGGGGATAATTTGGCATGGGGGGGATAATTTGGCATGGGGTCAAAATTTGTGTCATGTTCAGCGGGAGAACTTTAGACCGCCGCCCTGCGTTTCATTTGTAGCTGAAATATGCTTTGACTGACTACATAACGTCCATAAACAATCAGTGCACAGTTCTGAGAACATATTTTAATATCATAGCCTATGCATTTATGTTCTGTATATTTTTGAGTAAAATTTTATGCAAGGCATCAGACGTTTCCATCAGCCGAAAAGACTGACGCAAATCATGCGACACTAGTGTAAAAGGTGACTCACATGGCGCCTTTGTATGTTGCTTTGCATAAAATGTAAACAATATACAGCACAATAACAAATTTAAAGATAAAATTAAATGTACACAAACCTGTATTTTACTGAAGACATAGGCCTACACCATTTTGACGGTGCTGCACTCTCTCCTGAAGAGACCTGTGGCAAAAGCCTGCGATAAATAACACACTCCCTGATTTGTTACGTCTGACCCAAGCTCTGGGTAGCACAAGAAAACTACCAACATACTGAAAAAATAACCCAACATTTTTTGTAAAGAGAGTGTAAAGAGACCTATTTGTTTGTCTAAAAAATAAAAATTCAGCTTTAAACAGTAAAGGCAAAGTTTCTAATGAAGATAGTTTTACTTCAAATCTGAACTTAATTGACTTCTTCCTGAAGTCTGACAACAGTAGTGCACTCTTTGTATTCACTCTCTCTCTTCACTCTTTAGGATGGACATTGGATGTGGAGTGACGGAACTGTGTTTCTGTATACCCACTGGTGCGCTGGAGAACCTAACAATTACAAGGGTATCGAGAAATGTTTGGAGATCAACTTTACCTGTAAGAATGCAGTCTGTTTTTTAATACTTTCAATTATAATTTACAATCCTACAATTTAACATCATACAGTAATATGAAATCACTCAATTTGGATATTACAAAGTGTCTTAAATTAAATATTCCATTTAATTTTGATTTTAACACCATTATAATGATCAGAATAACTGATTTCATTATTTCACCTTACAGCTAAACGTTGCTGGAACGACAGGAGCTGTTCACACTCACGTCCCTATATTTGTGTTAAGGACCTGCGAGACCGTCATGCTGCTCCACAGTTACTTTGATTGAACTACATTTTTCCAACATTATATTGTCAAAAATGTTATTCTGAAATCAACTATCTTCTAAACTTTAATCTCTTTTCAGTATCTTCTCTGAAACATTCCTCAAATTAATAAAAGCATTGAAAAAGCAAACTGTGCATTGTGGATGATAATGTATGTCAAAATATAAGTATATTGTGTTACAAGGTTTGAGGAAATAGTTATTAAAATTGCATTAAATTATGTCATCTTCAGGGGTTTATGCTGTAATGGCACACATGCTTCATCATTGGCAAAGAAGACATTTGCATGTTTGTTTCCTGGATTATAAGCAAATATAGAACTCATCCAGGGCACTTTTTGTTTTCTGTCTTATAAAATATTGTATTATTTTGGTGTGACACCTCTGCAAACAAATCAGAGATTGAGTGAACTGTTTGAATGAATCAAACTGAATCACAAACCATTTCAGACCATTTTCTAAACCTGTTTAGTTAGATCAATAGTGATTCGCTCACTATTCTGGCATTGCTAATTCTGATTCTAAACAGCCGATAGAAAACACAAAGGAATATTCTCAGGTCGAAAGTAATCTACAATATCAGAAAATGATTTATCAGCAATATTTTACTGGGGCACAGTGTATTTCAAAAAGGGTCCAGTGATGCCCACAGATCTATATGGTGTAAGACTGAAAATACTGGTTGAGGCCTGGTCTATTCGACAAAAGGTCCCTGCTGGCTAATTAACATTCGACCTCGCCCATACAGCCTCACTTCCTCTCAGAAACAACTAAGAACTCACACAAGAACATGGTTTAATGTGAATGTTAATCATTGACTGTTATGTTTTTGGTGTCATTTGAAATGTCTCAAAGTGAGTGGTACAGATATCTCATATCCAGATAGATAAAATAAAAGGAAATAAGGTTTAGAGAAGTTTAGAGAAAACTGGTTCAGAGATAAGGCCAGATAAGGCAACCCCCCTTTTGTTGAACAGAACCCATCCCCCATGTCACCTGGTCAAAGAGGATAAAGGAAGGTGTTCTCGCTCTCTCTGGCCTCTTCTTTGCTGGACATGAATTGAATAGGTCAGGGGTCGGCAATAGGTGGCCCGCGGGCCAAAACTGGCCCGCCAGCAATATTTTCTGGCCCGCCGGATTATTTTGGAATCAGCCTATTATCAGCCTATTTTTATTTTACAATAACGGTTTACAAATAGGCCCCGTGTATCATTCGTTACTTATTATTTATTCGGGTATAACACACTGATAAATAATATGTATTACCTGATAAAAATATTTGCACTAAATGCTGCACAAAACTCTTCCACTACTTGAGAAAAGCCGTACCCGCGCGGCGAGAAACGCGCATAAGGAAATGTGCGGCGCGGGATTAAATTTTAAAGTATAAAGACGGTAGCGGTCGGAACTCAGATATACCTATATACTTTGGACGGAGCGGGCGGTCTGACTGACAATAGCCCACTCCCGACATTTTTTGACAGCATATCCGCACTTCATTCTGACCACCTGTAGGCTCCTAGCTCTGAGGAGCTGTTTGGTACAGAAACCATTGTCAGTCAACAACATTCTTTTTTTGCAAGGATGTTTGAAATAGTTTGGCAGAAAATAGCCTACTTCATTTGTCAGTAGGGCAATATGGTTTTCGTTTATTTGGCTTAGAAATTTGAGTGATAGGCTTTGTCCTATATTTAATTTATGTTATTTATATTTCATTAATTTTTTCTGTGACATTTTTTTCTCTGCTGACAGTAGCCTAGCCTAAGCCTACAATGTTAAAATAATATTTTATATTGAAATGAACTCAATTTTTATATAGCATTTATAACTGTTATAGGCTACTTAATCTCTCTCTTTCCGTTAGAGACATTTGAATGTGAGATTCTGGAAACGAGACCTAAATTTTGCGAACCCGTCAGGTCGGGAAATAAAGCGGGTGAACACAGAGTGTATTTTAAGCGTTGCTGAATAGAACCTTGTGGGAGCGGGACGAGAAGAAAAAAAAAACAGTCCCACGCAGACCTCCTTAAATCATAGGCGTGTATGTGTGTGTCCCGAATAAATAATAATAATAAAAAAGGAATAAAGTTCAAAAGTCGGACTGTAAGCAAATGAGGCATGATTGCTATTCACACCTTTATTAAAATGGCTGTAATATGTTAACACAATAGTGGGCTACTTGATCTGTTTAAAATAATTTCATTGATATATGCAATGTAGACGTTAAGAATATTAATTAAGAGTATTTAATTGGTATCCATAGGGCTACTCCATGTAGCTGGCCCGCCATCTACTGGCTAAAAAAAAATTGGCCCGCGGCCAAAGTTACTTACTGACCCATGGAATAGGTAGTCTCTCTCTCTCTCTCTCTCTCTCTCTCTCTCTCTCTCTCTCTCTCTCGTACAAGCTGGGTAAGATGATTTGGTGTAATCAATGTATAACCATGTTCTAGATATTTGAATTGATTGTGGAATTGATCTCTGATATCTGAAATATTAAATTGTAATGTGATTATTCTAACTGATTTTGACATTGTTCATTTAATGGTTAAAAGGAATAGTCAAACATTCGCTCACTTTTAGTGAGGCACAGATATTATTAAAACCTTTCATTTATGGAGTCAGATGAAATAACGTGTAAATATATATGATTAATGTATTGCAAATTTAACCAACCAATACTTTGCATTAGTGAGGACAGAACACGTGATAACCTTCCCCGTGTATTGGCGAACCACCATTGGACCAATATATCGGGCCTTACAATGGTATCGCAAAATTTTAAAACAATGAAAATCATTTTAATTCAGCGATCTGCATCAAAGGCAGCAAATTGGTTTTGGTTTAGACCTATTTTTAGATTAAACTAGTTTTAATAACATACTTAATTTTATTTGTAAATTGGTCATCAGTTAATTTTACATTTGCACAATTATTTCGCCAATTTATTATCTTGGAAATGTGGGTGATTTCAGTGAGCAAACATACTCATGCAGTGATCCTGCAGTTAAGCAGTGTGACACTCTCAGGGTCATATTTTTAACCCTCTATGGTACGGTGTTGCCTCCAGGCAACATAGTCTATTTTAGCTTTTTTATAATAAAAACGTAATAAAATTTAATTGGTCAGTGCTCTCTAAGGGGAGGGGAACTCAAATACTAACCGATGAAAATGCAAAAGAGTGGCCACATGACCCACAGGGGTCCATTTTGGTCCCTCTTTCAGCACACGTGCACATGTCACATGGCTCCATATTTTCTTCACTGAAAAGGGCATTTTTCACTAATTTCTGTCCAGATAATCAGTTACAAAAAATCAGAGTCACCTTCATTGGTAAGTAAAGAAGTATTTTCAAAAACTTTACATTATATATCATCAAATATTTCATAGGAAATTACATAAAACTGCATGTTGCCTCGAGGCAACATTGTACCATAATGGAATCACATAAGGCCATACCAGGCATACTAGGTTTGAATACTTGAAAGTATATTTTATTTCTAAGGAAAGAAGTTTGAATTATCTAAATGTATTTGCATTTTTGCAAACTGAAAACTCAGCATGGTTCGACGGGACATTTGGCCACTATAGAGGGCAATCGGACAAATAGTTGGTTCGTGGGACGGGGGCGTGGCTTGTAAGTGGTCAGCGGGGGTCGAGGGGACATTTGGCCACTATAGTGGGTAATCGGACAAATAGTGGGTCCGTGGGATGGGCGCGTGGCATGTGATTGGTCAGCGGGGGTCGACGGGACATTTGGCCACTATAGTGGGTAATAGGACAAATAGTTGGTTCATGGGACGGGGGCGTGGCTTGTAAGTGGTCAGCGGGGGTTGAGGGGACATTTGGCCACTATAGTGGGTAATCGGACAAATAGTGGGTCCGTGGGACGGGGGCGTGGCTTGTGATTGGTCAGCGGGGGTCGACGGGACATTTGGCCACTATAGTGGGCAATCGGACAAATAGTGGGTTAGTGGGACAGGGGCGAGTGGCGCCAAAATAAGGATGAAGGCGGCGCTACTTCTGGGGGTCTCGGATAATCGGGGGGCTCCCGTCAGGCCCCCCCTGACCCCACACGGGTCATTAGGTCAGCCAGGGAGGTCTTCCACATGTTTGATCTTGCTGTTGTTGAGGCCTGGGTCCTCTACCGGAGAGACAGCAGAGTTAGGATGAGGTTCATATTAGGATAAGGTTATGGTGATTGTTAATGTTTTACCTTGAAACAACACCGATTGTAATGTTTTGATATGATAACTTGATGATATGATGGTTTGTAGTACTTGCGTTCCACGATGGTACAATGTTGCCTGGGGGCAACAGCTGGATAATAAATGTTACTTTTTATTAAATATAAAATGTGTAATTCATTAAAAACTTGATAAATATGTTTGTTCAAGTGTTTAGTTAAAGAAATTGATGTTTTCAATAAATATATACATTTTTTCTTCATGAAAATGTCAAATGTTTAAATTTGTCCATTGTGGTACAATGTTGCCTTGAGGCAACACACTTTTAATTAATAAATAAATAAAAAAAATAATGATAATGTTTATTGATATTGTTATAGTGTCCATTTTTAAGCAGGAAAAACATAACAAACAAATTTTTCCTCACTGATATCATATTGCGTACCATAGAGGGTTAAAGGTCATATCATTTTTCTGAATGACTTACAATTTATGATTTATGTTTGATAGTTTTTTTTTATTTTTTTTATAACATTTATTTTGTTTTCATCAGTATGGACGAGAAACTAACTAAACGCTGCAAACAATCTTGCTTTTTTTTTTCAGTAGCATAACAGTGGTCCTGTCCATAAAACATAAAGGTAGAAATGTATAGAATGAGATCAAGATCATAATCAAATAGAAAATCTCACCTTAAGTTTCCTTGATAGTGGTAAAGTCCAGATGCAGTGATGAGGACAGCTCAAGATATCCACTCCTGCTCCAGTTCTGTAGGATGATGACGAGTCAGGGAACAAAACACAGGTGTGGGTGAAGAAGTGTTGATCCTACAAATAATACAAACCACTTGTTTTTAATCTTTTTTTTTTTTAGATTAATTAATATCCCTAATTAGCAAATATGTAGTTAGAGCAGTGTCCAGGAGGATTCGAGTAGGATACCTGTTTAGTAGGCTATAGGGTTGTTTACTAGTCAATGTGCCCACATCTCTGTGCTTTTCTCAGTCTCTGTGATCTTCTGGTTTGATGTCTCGGTTCCCTCCTTCAATGTGCGTCTGAGAGACTTTTCACCTGATTCATCATCATCATCTTCATTCAGGTGAAATCTGCTCACTTAAAATTAAAAGCACGTCACCTCAACACCACACATTATTTTAGGAATCACTCTTGAATGGAGCACAGGACTGAAACGTACTACTAACGTAACCTCAGTTCTCTCTAGAAGAGGGAACGAGTACTGCGTAAGTATCTTACGCTATGGGGAAATCTCTTTTCTGCGAGATACTGAAGCCAAAAATTATCCTTTAATTTTGAAATAATGTAAAACGCGTTCACTGTAAAAAATTTCTAACCCTCCCAAATCAAAAATTTCAAGTGACCGATAACATCTAAATTTTTCAATTGGCCCAAGTGAAATTCTGTAAATTATAAAATTCAATTTACAGATTTTCACTTCGGCCAATTGAAATTTACAGAATTTCACTTGGGCCAATTGAAAAATTTAGATGTTATCGGTCACTTGAAATTTTTGATTTGGGAGGGTTAGAAATTTTTTACAGTGTTGCGGCAGCATGCAGGTATAGGCAAGACGGCTCGCGTGCCTATTGGCTGCCCTGCGGCAACTGCAGCAGCCTATCGAGAGAGACCCCCGTGATGTCAGATCCAATGGGAGCGCTTCGCGCCCACTACGTCACGTCCCGCCAAAACTCACGTGGCGTGGGCCTAATAAATATGGCTTAATAGGCTGATACACTGGTTTTCATCGCCAAAGCGAACCAGAGCTTGTTGCATGCACGGCAAAGATACACAGTACTCGTTCCCTCTTCTAGAGAGAACCGAGGTTACGGTAGTAACCAAGTACGTTCTCTCACGAGAGGTCTCTCGTACTGCGTAAGTATCTTACGCTATGGGGAACACAGTGTAAAACGCTGTGCGTGCTGAGATCCAACACCAAAGTCCCAAGGGCAGGTGCCCGGGGCTCATATAGTGCAAAATCATAAGGTACTCACAGAGAGTACGGGAAGAGGGCTGAAAGTGTCATCCCTAAATGAATAGCACCTGATAAGGGGCCATTTATATTGTTTCACACTGCTAGGGCGAGAAATCAGCCTGGACAGATGAATATAATGGATCTTAAACACTGCCCATAAGAGATATTTGATCGATCTGCAAGCGTTGCTCAAGCAGTTTCAGAATTCTGAGCCAATAGAGTCGGGGCAGGTAGTTCTGATTTATTGGACCAAAAGTAGCTTAGCCTGCAAAGCGGGAACCTCTAGGTTATAAAACCTTATAAATGTAGACGGGGAGGCCCAGCCTGCCGCCATACAGATATCTTGCAAGGCAATCCCGCTATACCAAGCCCACAATGAGGCCATGCTTCTAGTGGAGTGTGCTTTGACACCTAATGGGCACTGCAAGCCCTTAGAAGTGTAAGTCAGTGCTATAGCATCAACTATCCACCTGGATAGGGTCTGTTTCGATGCAGCTAGTCCCTTAGAACGGACGCTGAACAAAACAAAGAGCTGCTCCGTCTGTCTGAAGACGGTTGAGCGTGACACATAAGCTCTTAATGCCCTGACTGGGCAAAGGAAGCTGGCATCCTTCTCCTCATTACAGACCAGCAGAGCCGACAGAGAAATCACCTGAGCCCTGAACGGTGTGTTGAGGGACTTAGGAACATATCCGTGCTTTGGTTTGAGTATGACCTTCGAGTCATTTGGCCCAAATTCCATGCACGTTGCGCTTACTGAAAGCGCTTGCAAGTCCCCTACGCGTTTCACAGAAGCGAGAGCCAGAAGAAACGCTGTCTTGAAAGACAAGTGTTTGACTTCTATTGACTGTATTGGCTCGAATGGGGGGCCCCTTCATGGCTTCCAGACCCGTAGAAAGGTCCCAAACGGGAACTGAGGGGGGTCTGGGAGGATTTAACCTCTTAGCTCCTCTAAGGAAGCGGATGACCAGATCGTTTCTCCTCAGTGACTGACCAAGCGTCGGTTTAGCGAACGCCGCTATAGCCGACACATACACCTTGAGCGTGGAGGGGGCTCTACCCTGGTCCAGTAGCTCTTGTAGGAAGGAGAGAACCTCTGTCACTCCACAGTCTGTGTGTTCTGCCCTTTGGGTATTGTCCTTGTTAGAATAATTAGGACCTCTAGCGGTCAAGTGTGGTATTGCAGGTTGAATCAGGAAGTTAGTTTTAAAAGCACATGGTGAAGATTGTTCCAGCTGCAATAATCCTGTTACGTTTCGATTTCTCTGCCTGTAAGTTGTTTATATATTTTCTGTTTAACATTATTTCTAATAATAGATTTGTGCTGATATCATGTTGATTTAAAACCATATATGGGTATAAATCTTTGATTTCACTTCGTGAACTGATTGTTTACTGAGACATTTCATTGTAATTAAGCTTTATTAGTACTGTACGAGTGACAATTTCACCTTAGTGTATTTTTTGTGCTTGTTTTCAGTTTCACTCCTTTGTTCATGTCTTCATGCTCAAGAGTCTCTATTAAACGGAGCTAAGAAGCTATATTCTGACTCTCATGTTTTTCATGACGGGAGTTTGGCTGGCTGTCTAATTTTGGTTAAGGACACCAATTGGAGGACAGTACACTGTGGGTGATATACCACGAGCTGCGCACCAGCTAGAAAACACAGACCATTTCGAGGAGTAGAGCCGCCTCGTAGCGTGTATGTATGTGTGTGTCTAGCAGAGACAGCGCGCATCAGAGAGAGCTTAAAGTGATATTGATGTTGGTCTCAGGTGGGGTTCGGGCAGAAAAATTGCAGACGTTTTCGGGCTGGGGCCGGATTAGGGCTTGAACACCACAGGCCAGGTCTCGATTAGGGCTGGATTTTTTGCCCCGTGCAGGACTCTACACAGTATGCTAACTGGAGCCGTTTACCTCCAGTCTTTGTGCTAAGCTAGGCTAGCGGTGGGTGCGTCAGACAGAGTTACAGCACGCACAGAGATGAAAAGGGTATGTATGGACTTATCTAACTCTGGGGGATACGGTGAATAAGCTAAAGTCCCAAAAAGTCGGCGTGTTCCTTTAAACGCATCATTAAACGTAAACTGTTGGGAGAAAATTTTATGTATTTCAATATATTTGATCCATGTATTCGGTCTTAGTGACAGGAGCCTAATAAACCTGCTGCTGCCCATGTCATTAATGTTAATCAAAAAACAAAAGACAGAGAAAATCACTTATTGCTCTTGACTGATTTTAGTAGCTTTAATAGGAATTTAAAAAAAAAGTTTTATTCTTATAGTGAAGACTATGCCGCTTTATTTGATCAAAATGACAAAACTGGTGTGCACAACCCAAACCCCCAGATTGGGCTCAGGTGCAGGACATCAAAGTAACAAACAAAAAAAAACAAAAGTGAAGCTTTTCCACACTGCAAGCTACTCCAAATAAATGTATTTAAAGCACAACGTTTCGACCCTCAGGTCTTCATCAGGTACAATGCAAATGTAGAGCAAAGTGAACTTTAAAACAGGTAATCACCTAAATAGGGCCCACACACAAAAATGTGACCAATAATACAAGTAATCGACAATAATTTGTACTAGCATGTCATGTCAATGCCTAAATCCACCACTGACTTAATTAATCCATTACCATATACAAAGGCACAATCTATGAAAAAGCCTCTCTTTCTCTTCCTTTCTGCCTTTCACCTCTAGCTCTTATTAGCAATTTTTTTTACTAAACCTGCCATTCCATTCTATGAATATTGATAAATGTTCTCTTTGTATGTTCTGTGTTTGTGTTTTCTTTCAGAGTGTTAAACAGGAGGATGAGGTTATATACGCAGGTGTCGTCACCAGATGTTAATTACATTCGCTGTGAGGCTTTTTTTTCTCATTACTGATGCTCTTATCAATAAGGTTTTAATGCACACTATTATTGCAACAAAGCTGTTTAAGATTCAAAATCAGTGTTCATGCTTACATACGCTCTTACTGTTTTCTGAAAGGTGCATATGTGTGTGAGAAAGCGGATTAATGATATCAGCCATTGTATGAAGGTTAAGAGCATTAAGAGCATGACACTTACACTACGTTTCATAATGCTGCAGTAAACCAAAGTGCGTGTAAACTCTGAACATCAATGTTACTTATTCTAAAAAGGTGTTGTTCGTGTTGTGTATTTTTTATTTTTTACCTTTTCTGATTATTGTGATCCTGCATGGTAATGTGGGTTTCAGTAATAGTAAAGGTACTATTACACAAAGAATCACATAGAGATCATCATGGGACATTAACTGGATTTTATTCAACAGTTTCTAGTTTTGAACATTTACTTTAGGGTTGTGAGTCTATAGTTTCCTCTGAGCTCTTAAAACCCTTGTGTGGATTCTCAACAATCCCAAAACTCATCCACATTTACCAGACATTTATCATACATTAACTGAATTTAACATAAAATTTGGGGGAGAGTGCAAAGTTACATAGATAACATGGTAAAAACCTACAATTTACAAGATGCCCTACTGGGATTGATGTTAAATCTCTCAGATATTTGTATTTATTTTGAACAGGGTATTTTTCAGTTTTACTCTGTGTGTGGTCAAGAAATCCCAGCTGACTTTAAACAGCCATTTTATATGTCCTAACAGCACATTCTCAATGCATTCAGATCAAAAGTTAATGATTGATATACATGAAACTGCAGAATAACAGTATACATTACATTTGAGTTTAAATATTAGCAGCAAACAGATGTTTTTGGTGTATTTTTACAGTATTGCATTCAACAGACTCAAACCACAGAGGGCCTCAGTTTTAGATCTGAAAAGAAATGTGGTTTTATCTGTTGAGAGAATGAGCAAGAGACCTTTGCGGTTAATGTGTATCAGTGTTTGCATGTCTTGAGGTGTGAATAGTGTGAATGTGTGAATCTTGTGAGTCTTGTGGGGTTGAAGAACTTCCACAATTTTACTTTCTCTTTATGCAAAACATAACATTTACTGCAAAATAAAGTACAGAATGGAAAATGTTTATTCTAAATATATTCTCTGTGAGATCTTACTGTGTGAATGTGAAATATTAATATAATTTACTATGTGTATATATTCAGCAGCATTTGCATCTCTCTATATATCCATGACCCCATATACTCTTGCTGTGACCCTACAGAGAAGTGTTAGGTTCAGTTAGTTATTTGCACCTCAAGCAACACTCAGTTATTTGAGAAGTTTCCACTAATCTTGTTATCACACCATAGGTTCACACATCTTATGTTGATCTGTTAATGTCACACATTTATTTAACATTATTAAAAGCATCCAAAAATACTTTACTACCATTTAATTACCATCAAAGGAAAGATGATGTTTGCCTATAAAATGGTATAATTACAGTATCTAACAGCAGGGCCTAACAAGGCTATGCTAACCAGCTAAACTCTGAGCCCCTGTTATTAGAGAGTCATAGACGAGCACTCTCTAGTGTGCAAAACTAGAGTTTACCTAGTCAATCTACAAGTAAAGAGTCATTCACAAATAAGTTCAGCTTAATAAAACCTTCTTCATCACTGACAGACAAGACATTGGTTTGGTTTCAAAAGACTGCCCGGAAAGATTCACTTTCACGTTACAAGTGAAAAGCTGCTCTAAAAGATTCATGGAGTCAGACATTAAAGGGATGTTTACCCAATAAATGGAAATTCTGTCATCATACTCATCCTTGTGTTGTTCCAAACCTGTGTGAATTAATTTCTTCTACTGAACACAAAAGAAGATATTTTGAATAATATGGGTAACCAAACAGTTGATGGCCCCCATAGGCCTCATAGTATGGGAAAATAAAATTATATGGCTGTGTCCGAAATCGCCCCCTATACCCTTAAAGGCAGGGTAGGTAGGATTTTTCTAAAAAAAAAAAACATTCCAAATTTGTTTAAACTGTCTTTATATACCAATACATAATTAAAATGTAAGTACTCTGAAAAAGAGAGTATAAAAATCGAGTGTCTGTAGACCTCTCACGACTGTTGTAAACACAGCTAATTATTTCCATTCACTCCACCCCCTCCCTTCTGGGCTCCTTCCAAAGCCACGCCCCCAAAACACATGAACGCGCGACGCCAAACGCTCAGGCTCAGCTGGAAGACGCATTTATTTACCTGAGACGAGTGGAGTGGAAGGAGCGCAGTGCATGCAGTGACATCATGTCAGAATCACATGTAATACATAAAATGGGAGAGAGGCCACACTATGCTTAAATATATTTTTATTTTTATTTGCACAGACAGCTTTGTTGCACACTGAGGAAGGCACGCGCCGAAACGTGTTAATTTCCTCTGGCTTTATCCAGTGCCTGTTTCGTTGCAGCCTTTTTTGCCTCCGATTTTCTTTTTATCAGGGCGAGCAGTTACCAGCAAAGCTGGTGTAGTGAGCTGAATATTTCCGGGAACGGTGACATGTGATGAGTGCACGCAGGGCAGCGCACGCAGTGGGGCTCGGGCACGAGACATGAAGGCATCTGATTGGTTCTTTACATTCGGACCGAGTGGCAGTGATTGGTCAGAGTTTTTACTGTCCTGCAGCTGCTACAGAGGTCTGATTGTTTTCATTCCTTTTTCTGAACACATAATGTATTGACTACTCTCAGGATGGAAGGACCATTTCACCCAGTATAAAAAAAAGTGTTTCTGAACAGGATTACCTACCATAGCTTTAAATAGGGCACTTGTCTGAGTTTATTATGAAATGTAAGACAAGAATAATGTTTTCGGACATGAAAGCATAGATGTTATCTTTTGTTTTACTGTAAATTAATCACTAACACTAAACTGACAATAAAATAAGCCACTGGGAGACCGTGGATGGCTGTACATTCAATGTATTGCATTAATTAAAAGCCAGTTCATATAAAGATTTGTAATAAGTATTTTTCCTAAATTAAGTTTTAAGAGTATTTTCGTGTCGTGACCGTGTGGCCGGGAACATGTATGATGTAGCCAAGCGCTCTTACTAGACCGTCTCATTCTAGCGTTTAATGCTGAGGAGGACACTAGTCTACAAGCCTCAGAAGGACTGAACTAGGAAGGACGCAGCCTCTGTTTATGAAACACCCATTGAGTGCACTCATTCAATCCCACAATGCACCGCAATAACGAGTGTACAACTGAAGTAGGGTGTGTCCCTCCTAGTTCAGTCCTTCTGAGGCTTGTAGACTAGTGTCCTCCTCAGCATTAAAACGCTAGAAAGAGAGCGCATTGCTGAATCATACATGTTCCCGCCCACACGGTCACGGCACGAAAATACTCTTAAAACTTAATTTAGGAAAAATACTTTTGTATTACAAATCTTTATATGAACTGGCTTTTTATTAATGCAATATATTGAATGTACAGCCGTCCACGGTCTCCCAGTGGCTTATTCTATTGTCAGTTTAGTGTTAGTGATTAATTTACAGCAAAAAAAGATAACATCTATGCTTCCATGTCTGAAAACATTATTCTTGTCTTACATTTCATAATAAACTCCAACTTGTTTTCTATGAGTTTATTTTCGTAAATTGGATTGTGCATTGGATTGTGGGTGATTGAAGGCCGCGAAGGATACATCAGATGCATCCTTCAAAACAGGCCGAATGATGGACGAGAAACAAATGCTTCCTCCAAGGATCCTTCAAATTGAGACGGACAGCCGAGATATGCACCCGTTGTAGGATGCAGCCTTACAATTGAGAAACACCCGTACGCTGAACTTCGAGAGAATACCCATAATGCACTGTGAGAGTTGTGTAGAATGAATTCCCGCATCTGACCAGAAGATGGCGCCCGCAGCTGAATAATCCATCGCCCATTTTCAAACCGCTGTGGCTAAAGTGTAATATTAATGCCTGTATTAATTCCTTTTTAATTGATTATTAAATTATTTAATTACGGTTTATAAATAGTTTCGATGACAGTTCAAGATAAATCTTTTCATTACTACTGGAGCTGCCACTTTGCTACATTTCAAATGATGGCTATTAAACGGCAAGCACAAACTATGCAAAGCGGCATCCCTTCAGTCGCACTAAGGGCCTCATCATACAGCCGGTGCAATGCAGTGCCAGGCACAACGCGAGTGTATTTTGCTAGTTTCAGCCCAATGCAGTTATCATTTTCCCGTCCTGCGCCACGTTGTTTAAATAGCAAATGCATTTGTGCCCATTTGTGTGCCCATGGGTGTGCTGGTCTGAAAACCAGGTGTGTTCCGGCGCATTGTTGGCACGTTGCTATTTTGAGGCAACTGAAATAGACCAACTGAAAACTGATCTAAAGTCAATTTTTTTTTATATGGGGGTCCACAACACACGTACACTTTGTCCCGTAGCTGGTCTGCTTGTGCGTTTTAACCTCGCGCATGAGCAAATCCGTTTCCTCGCTAGAGAAGCAATGTAAATAGTGAATCTTCCCTTTTAAAGGGAATGGGAGATGAGACTCTGATTGGTTTATTGCACGTTATGCCCAAAACACACCCATTACTCATTAAGAGAATAGGGACAACCCTTTTAGACCATGTGCCGGGTGCGACGACCATTTTTCCTGTCGTTAAACTAGCAAAAGTGGATTCGGACACTTGCAGTGTGCGCTTGGATTGTTAAAATAGGGCTTCCAGTGTCTAAATTCACTCACTTGCTTTCATTCAATTGCAAGTGGACTATAGAGTATAGAGTAGAGTATAGAGGGCGATTTCAGACACAGCATATGTATGGAAGTCAATGGGCACAAGAAACAGTTTGGTTACCGACATTCTTCAAAACATCTTCCTATTGTGTTCAGCAGAATAAATAAATTCACAGGTTTGGAACAATACGGTGAAATGATGACAGCATTTTAACTTTTGGGTGAACTATCCCTTTAATTAATCATTCAAACTGAATCGCGATTCGATTCAAACCATTCTGCTAACCCGTTGACCAATTCATTGAAAAGAACCGACTCAAAAGAACAATTAATTCACGAATCGGATTGGTTCTAATTCTAAACAGCCGACAGAAAACACCAGACACGTGATTGGCGAGCCTATTAAATTTATATAGGACTAAATAGGGTTTACTTGTTTTTTAAATGCCGACTTATTTATACATAACGGTTCATAAATCTGCATGAATTGCTCTTAATGCATTTATGTCAGAATCGTTTTAAACGATTTGCAAATTCTGCACTTGACAACGCCAAAAGATACAAGAAAATGCATAATTGAAATCGTATTCACACGTAATTCAAGCAGCAATTTAAAACAAAAACATTTGTGAAGCAGTAGAACAGTCTCGGGAAAAAAGTTCAATCCCAAATGTCTCAAAAAGGCATTTACCAAACAAAATCTCACCTTGAAGGATCCTGATGGCGTCAAACTCCATACTTCTGAGGGACTGATGAAGATCTGCACCTTTTCCAGTTTTGCAATCCCTCATTCGTTCCAAGTCTGTGGGAATTTTCCATGTGTCATTATATGTGATCACTTTGTTGCAAATTACATCTGTGCAATATTATTTTTTAGATTCAATGTTAATTTGCCCAACTCACAAAGTGATACTTTCCAACTTCTGCTAAGAAACGTGCAATATAATGGCACTTAAATTATATTTACAAATCATGCGGAAGTCCATAACTTTCGTTTCAGAGATGCGGGTAGGCTACAAGTGACGTCTCGCAAACATGGCGGCACGCAGCGAGATGTGATGAACACATGATAATCATTCGCTTTTAAATAAATGAAATTGATTGATCGAAAATGACACTACATTATATTAAAACCTCTCAGTAAACGTTTTCGGAATATGGTGTGTGAAACTCGTACGGCTCATCTCTGAACGGTACATACTACACAGACAACACCTTTTGTTTAGAAGTATGTGTGCATACCGCAGAAAGCAAAATTGTTGAGCTGGTTCGCTACTGCAACAACCTTAAGTATTGAAGCTTTCCTTATTGTTTATAACTGCAGACTCAATAAAACGTGGTTTTATTTGGATCTGTTTGTCTGTCTTTTATTGTGCAGTGTTATTGTGATAATAGGCTATGTATGAATTATCATGTTAGGCTAGTAATGTTATAGCCAAACAAACAGGAAATATGTAGTCTTAGTAACAAAAATAAGGATGATTTATAAAAGGAAAAACAAACATTCAAATGAACAAATTCAAATAGATAATGGTAAGAAATTATAACATAATGGAATAATTCATCATTTTTCAGCTTACCTCAGTGGGAAGTGTTTAAGGATCATTATATTTTTTTGTGCTTTAGGACCTTTCAGAGTTTTTAAGGATTTTATATAGCCTACAGTTTAAATTCTTTTTCTTTTTTTTAAACAAATTTGGGAGATGATTTCACAATTCTACATTTGTGAACGAAAAATTTAGCTAGACATACAATTGTATTAGTACAAAGCTCATCACCCTTGCTTTGCAATATCAATCCAAATGTTGTAAATATCAAAGCTGGAACCCAAACACAGCAGATGTAAACACCCTCAGAAATTAAACTATAACATAACTGGGGAAGAATCATATTCTCACAGAATAAACGACGCCTGTAATGTGCTATTTACACAGGGAAGAATGACGATTTCGTCATATTAAAGAAGGCTACACCACATTTTAAAAGTAAATTAGCATACCAAATAATGTACCATGGTATTCATAGTTTTAATATGACCTCTTCTATGTTAGACGGTTCAGAAACTTTATGTCTGATAAAACATTACCATTCTTTTACAGAGGTAAAAATCACTATAATAACGGTGTTTGCATTTCCCATTGTAAATTGCACTACGGACAAACAGCCCTTGTTTGAAATGGCTTGACATAAATATATAGAGTTGGAAAAGCTTATAATGTGTAAAGAAATGTACGAATAAAGTGAAGAGACAAACATTAATTAATTGCATGGCTTATACTGCACTAGAGCGCTATCTAGTGTTATTAACCTGAAATTCACCTTTCCAAGATTAGCTCCACTGTCTAATATAAATAGACCTATTTGAAATAGAAAGCTTTTAAATTACAGTTGATTAGACACTGTGTTCGGGATTGAGTTTAACCGCTAGTAAAGCTCAAATGTTGAATAACACGTTAAAGGTGAAAGTTTAGTGCATCAGTGTTGATAGTTGAATGTACGGAGACACATGATTCACAAAAGGTAAAAAAAAGAAAGGAACAGGATTGATGAAACCGTTAGGCCTACACAAAATACTATAAACATAGGGTTAATGCTAGAGACAAACTGACATTGATTTTACTGATACTGATATTTACATCTTTCTACTCTGATGAACAGTGGTATGATATTGATTTAACTGATAAATGACGCCATCTGGTGGATTTATTTATTTATTTTTTAACAGCTGCTAAAACAGCATTATATTTGTGTGAGCTCAACACCTACTAACATGTTTCATTAGCATCTCAACTCTTGGTAAAATGTGTTGGTCATTATGGAAAATTAGCAGAATTCTTTCATATTTAACACGACTAGAGCTTTCCACTTCCATCAGCGCTTTAATGGGACTGAGCTCTCATGTTAATCTGTCGTGTTTAGTAAATCTGTCTCTAGAGCAAGAGTTGAATCTAGCAGGGCGTTGGACATTGATCTGTTTGTCAGAAGTCCACATCCATTACTTCATATTACTGAAGTTCTTGGCCGATTCTTCTCTGGTCGTCTCATTTTTACAGACTGAACAAACCCAACAATAGCAACAAACGAATATATTTTTGTTTTGTTTTTTATTATTTTATTCAGTGAAGTGAAGCAAATGTTTTGCATTAAGCTTAAAGCAGCAATACAAAAAAATCCAGAGCTGAACATTCTCTAATAAAATCGTAAAAAAAGAGAAGGAAAATACCAATCAAATTAAAAAAATAAAATCAATAAGCTCACACAACTATGGTAAATCATCACCCGTATCAGACCATTTGCATTCACAATCAGAGAGTAAGATGGGCAGATTTACTTCAGATAACACAAAACAGAGATGAAATTAAGGGGAAATTAAGTGTTGAATAGCATAAAAATAAGACACAGTGTATATTATAAGCAAATAGAAATAAATGTGGAGATTATCCCTGCAATAAAAGCGTCACATCAAAGAGCAAAACTGTCAGTGTGGTACAAACACACGTTTCTAGAAACATTTTAAAACTTAAGTGTATCATGTCATTCCTATATAGTGTAAAGACATTAGCTCAAAGGGGAAATATTAATAATAATCCATAATTATTAATTATGATTAATTATTCATATTTGGGTCAGTTAATTAGATTAACTTTGAGGTAAGCCAAATTAATATTACAATAAATTATTCAGTTCCAACGAACTCTTTGATTATTCATTTATTCTAAGGAAAATGTATCTTCATGGTCGCTGAAAATTAATTATTCCTTATCATGTACAGCAATTTAGAGCATGTAACAAGATCAAAATCGTAAAAGGGACTTTGTATGCAAACAGAGGATCAGAAACCAAATTCATAATTATGCACAAGTTTTATTAACTAAATCACAAACATAACTAAACTAAGCAAAGCAAACAAACAAACATACATACATTCGTCCATCCATACATACATGCAGGTAAAGGGGTGAGTGATGTGGAACCGGAAACAGGAAATAGAACTCTGGAGTAAGATCTATTTTAGTATGAAAAGAACCATAAGCTTATTGTAGTGGCTATTTGTCCATAAACTTAAACAAAACTAATAATACCAAGCTTCTCAAATGGCCACTGAGGCTACGTCATGGGTTAGGCTTTACGCATGGTTAGAGGTACCAAAATAAACTAATGTCCATAGCAAAAGATGAGTTCGAGGAGGTTTATTTACAGCAGAAGCTGCCTTGTTGTCGGATGAGAAGCGTTGAGAAGAGAGAGAGCGGTCACTGTGGTCCGTCTCTAATAAAGCCTGAGAATGGCCACCCCTCTCTGGGTTTGCTGTACCAATGAGAAGGGTGGACTGTCTGGCGGGAGTTTCCTCTGTGGTGAAGATTTATGACGTTATCTCAAATCTGCCTTACCTCTTTTCTGTTAATTCATACTCAGATAGATATAACAAATCCACACTGCATTCTAAGAGAAGGTGATGTACATCAAAGCGTGAGTCATCAAATGAAGATTAATTAGATAGGAGACATGAAACAGGTAAAGTTACATTGACCGTTGGTTGTATAATAAAATACATACCATGGTGTATCCATAATAGGACACAAAACATCACAATCATTCACACAGTTTCTGGGATGCACGTTCATTTCTAGCTCAGTTCGTCTCTGATTAATGCAGCGAAGTCTGCATTGTTTCTTCCCATTGTCTCTCTCTTCCACATGCGCCACATACCTTTCGATCGTAAAAACTCTCTGTGTTCCCTGTAACAAGACACCGTCCTGCCAGTGTGTTAGCGTCATTTGGGATGTTAAGTTTTGGTGAAAGTTTCACAGTGAGTTTGCTGGATTATTCATTAAATAAATGAATTGTGTGTGTCCGATTGGTCCAGACGCTACAATAGTCCACTCCATACATGACATGTCTCATCAGATATTTTGTCTAATAATTGTAGAAACGGTAAAGTGGTTTATCCAGTATTCATTATATGCACTGAGTGACAGGTGACAGGTATGAAATGTGAGATTTTGAGTAGATGTATCTGCACACAGAGGATTTCAGAGGCTCACATGAGGAGAAAAATGACTTTGATTATTTTTGAATAATAAAAAATGTCACATTGGTTTCATACTGAGGCTGTTATTGGGAGAGTTTTTCTTTATCAAACGCCGGTCTGAGTTCTCTGGCATATTTCTTCTGTGTTTAGTGGAATCTGACAAAAACAAGATATGAAGAGACAGACCGATTAAAAAGAAACAACATATGACACAAAAGAGCAGTGTTTTTGGATGTAAAGTCAGGAGTAAAGAGTTTTGACCAATTAAATGTGTGTCACACAAAAGTGTTTGTTCATAACAGTGAAGAATCCACTCAAATGGGAAGATCAGATATATTAGACATAAATACCATATCAATTTAATATTACTACAATATTCCTTATGTTAAGAACACTTCTTACTAAATATCTCAAGTTAGTGTCTTTTTTAGGAAACAGATTTTGATCTTCATGATCAGATCATTTCCTTTAGATTATTTAAAATAAAAAAAATGTGAGTTACTTATGGACAGTCATTATCTATCACAGAAGCTCATTCTGTAGAAACAGAGAAATATGGAACATAAATTATAACAAGATCAATAAAAAAATAACTTAAATGAACAAAAGAAACACTAATCATTTGCTCCATATCACTGCCATCTTTAATATTTATAGTCTAAAGCGCAGGGCGCAATTGCACTTAGTGCGTGTCCGAATCCACTTTTGCTAGTTTAACGAAGGGAAAAATGGTCGGCGTACCTGGCGCATGGTCTAAAAGGGTTGTCCCTATTCTCTTAATGAGTAATGCACTTATCTAACTCTGGGGGATACGGTGAATAAGCTAAAGTCCCAAAAAGTCGGCGTGTTCCTTTAAAGAAAAATGCAGTGAATGACTAAATTACACTTACTAATGACAGAAACACTGAAGCTCTTTATAATTCTGCTGTTCATCTGTAGTTTATAGAGTACAGAGTCTGTGTTTCTGGTGTTTGTGATGGTCAGAGATCCAGTCTGAGAATGTAAAAAAAAAAAAAGTTTAAATATACTAACGTGACCTAAAAATATCAATTTCTAAGACAAAAAAATTTAACTTCAAGAAGTCTTAAAAAGTATGAAGTATACGCAGGGGCGGAGCTAGACTCTCAGTACAGTGGGGGCGGAGCTTCATCATGGGGTATGACTGCTACCAAGTCATTTTAAAATTAAAACCATTAAAAAAAAAAGTAAAATATCTGATGAATGCATATGTAATGTGTCACTTGTTGAGCCAAGTAAGCTTACCGGTATATGTTAAATAAAACACAAAGAAAAGCCACATTTTTTGACAAGTTTGAATTGACGAACAAAGAAAACAGTTTGCCAGTCAAGTAAAAATGTTTCAGAACCACGGACAGCGACATCTGGTTGACAACGGTGGTGCTGAACAAGCAAAGTGCGCTCAATCAGTGCCACATTACATAACTGACATGGCAATATTATATATACTGAACACAAAGTTTGTTTACAACTCCATAGGTGAGCTACAGGTGCTACATGAAAACTTAACCGGGATGAAAACTTTGAGAAAAACAACTGATTTATAACATTCTGACTGAGTGAACTAAAATATACATTTTTAAAGACGATTTTTTTTCGTACCATTTTGTTGTCTGCTTAACGATCTTAACGATCCATCCTAAGTGACTGTTACGTTTCATAACAAGAGCTGGATTATCTCAACGTTAGCTAATGCAGTAATTAGCTTTTTTCAGCTAATATCTGCAATATGTTACTTTGCCAGGGCCCGGTGCAATGTGTCACCTGGCGAGGGCCCCGTTCCTGTCCAGTGACGCAAGATTGGCGGCGTTTGAGGGGCCCCTAATTGGCACGGGCCCTGGGGCGACCGCACACAAGCACCCACTCTATCTCTGCTACTGAGTATACTTGAAGACTGAAAAGTATGTTATAGCTGAAACCAGAAATGATGGATTCTTCACACTTGATGTTTCTGATGAGAGATTCAGAGACAGACTGAAGCAGACAGGTCGTGCTTTGCTCACAGAATCCACTGCATCATGATGTGCAACACACACTTTCAGGGAGGAGGGAGACTCCAGAGCAGGAAGGAAAACTTGAATAAGAACCTTCAAGGAATGAAGGTTCTCATTCCTCTCATGTCAGGAATGAGAACATCACACAGAAACAAACCACATCCTGATTCATACACTGCATATGTGCATTCATACAACCAAGAGATCATTGCACATTTTCACTCCTCATGAATATCACCACTTCAAAAGAATGGAAAATTTATTTCATTTTTTAATTACATTTTTTTATTTATTTTCATATTTACAGTTTGACTATCCAATAATTAGTAGAATGAAATAATGTGGGGTCTGCATGCAGGACAAATCAAACCTGCAGTCACTCACCCCGTGGAATTCTGTGGGATTCTTCAAGAGAGGAAAGTATGATTGTATATGTCATGATCCTGCCATATAGTCCTTGTGTTTTTATTAGTCTTGAGGCAAGATCATGATTGACCCATATTTTATGTGCAAACACATGGCCTTTTGTTGGGCCATGTGCTTGTGTTGTCTTGTCATCTAGCCCCGCCCTCCTTGTTATCCTCGTTTAGTCATTATTGCTTCCCCATTATCACCTGTTTCCTTCATTAGTTTCTCTCTATTTAATCCCCTCGTGTTTGCTGTCCTGTGTCGGTTCATTGTCAAACTTTGTCAAGTACATTTGTGAGTATCCTGTCAAGAGTTGTCTTCTTGTTGAGCTATTTCTTGTATCAGCTGTTTGTTTTCTTCTAGTTATCTGTCAAAGTCATAGTCTAGTTAGTCACCATTGTCCTGTCTTGTTTTGCCCCCTCGTGGGCTTTGTTTTTCCTATTATTTGTATATAATAAACCGTGTGCTGTGACTACTGGCTGCGATTGGGTTCATTCCCTTCATCACCCTTCCAACATCATAACAGTATACGACTGGTTCAGGAAGTGGTTCGAATCTTGGCACAACATTTTGACAGATATTTAAACCAATGGTTTAAACCCAACCACTTTCCAGTTTTAAATAATAAATGTTGCCCCTCCTGCCTATTATGACCAAAGTATTGATTTACACACATTTGATAGCCCCAATTATTTCAAGGCAATACATTTATTACACAGTTATGTAGTTTCTGGGGGTGTGTAATGATGATTGTATCATTATATACCACCAGAAACTACACAATATATTTATTTAAATAGTTTTTTTATTTTTTTTTAACCGTTATTTCTAAGCCTTAACTGGTGCAAAATAGGCTATAGTGTATCACAGATCATCAGGTCATCTGTAATGTGTCTGCTTGTTTTACACTCTTCGACCACCAGGTGGGATTGTGAGCAAATGAAGCCTCGAGAAATGAACCCTTGTGAACCACTTGACTGAAAAGCTTCAATGCTTCATGGGGCTTCATCTCACTACCACAACTAAATAAACCTCTAGAAAATGTTTTTCACGAGTTCACACTTACACATAACCAGTAAAGTAGTAAGCGTATTTGACGAGCTGTCCAAGCCAAGGAGAGGGCTCTGAGCTCAGTAGCCAACTCCCCCCGTATTCCTGGTTAGGAAAGTAGCCAGTCGAGTGTGAGGACTCGGAGACAGAGTGGTGGAGAGATGCTGAAAACTGTTGAGGAGCAAACGAAGAGTTTGGTTCCAAAACGCGATAAATCCATTTTGATTAATTTGAGTAAAAATGTGTTTTCTTTACCAAGAAAGTAGCAAGATGAAAACTATGGGCTGAAATATGTGCCACCAGAAACTGAATTTGAATAATTTATATTTGAATTTGAATTGCTAAACTTGAATAATTGTATTGGAAAACTGAATTTGAATCACATAATTTGAAATTGTATTGTTTATTTTGAATAATTGCATTGAAAAACTGAATCTGAATTGTATAATTTGAAATTGAATTTATTTGTTTGGAACTGAAGTCCAATACAATTTGGTCCTCACTGAAAATTCAACTCTATATATATCCTCACATTCAGTTCTCACAATTCAGATTCAGATCACCAAATTCAATTTCAAGTTTCTGTGACAGACATCCGGGTAGTTGGAGGATGAAGGAAGAGCAATCGAGCGCAGATCGATATCGATAGATAGAGTTCAGTGTCGCAGGATCATCACTCAGCACTAATATGCCAGACTGTTGTGCTGCTTATGGATGTTAGATCGAAAGAAATGGAAAAAAATAAAAATAAAAAATAACAGCAAGGGATAACATTTCACAGCAGCGCAGCGTCGTCTGCGGCTGCAGGATCTAGAGACTTACTGCCCGCTTCCTGGGAGCCAAAACGCTGCTGGAGGAAGTTTTCTTTTGCTGAAGAAAATAGTCTGTTCCGCGTCCATAGCAACGCTCTGTTTTTCATGGCAACGGTGTGATATACTTATTACATGGCTTGGTTGAATTCCAATGTAGAATGCGGTCTGTTATTTCTTGATAACAGACCGCTGCGAAGTATATCACACCGTTGCCATGAAAAACAAAGCGTTGCTATGGACGCGGAACGGACTATTTTTTACAATCTTTTGCTTAGAAGCAATACAATCTTTTTAAATTAATAAACTTTTTTAAATCAATAATTTGTGTCAAATTATTTATTTATTTTGTAGGTAGCCATGTAATAAGCGGGATAATGTATAGCGAGGCGGTTGTTATAGCGAATAACAACACCTTCAGGCTGATTCAAGATCTGTCGGGGTTGTTATTCGCTATAACAACCGCCTCGCTATATACATTATCCCTTATATATATATAGAGTTATCCCTTATATATATATATCAGCCTGAAGCCTATAACTATATATATATACACACAGTATATAGTTATAGGCTTCAGGCTGATTCAGGCATATATATAAGGGATAACTCTATCTATCGATCTGCGCTCGATTGCTCTTCCTTCATCCTCCAACTACCCGGATGTCTGTCACAGTAACTTGAAATTGAATTTGGTGATCTGAATCTGAATTGTGAGAACGGAATGTGAGGATATATAGAGTGTTGAATTTTCAGTGAGGACCAAATTGTATTGGACTTCAGTTCCAAACAAATAAATTCAATTTCAAATTATACAATTCAAATTCAGTTTTTCAATGCAATTATTCAAATTAAACAATACAATTTCAAATTATGTGATTCAAATTCAGTTTTTCAATGCAATTATTTAAGTTTAGCAATTCAAATTCAAATATAATTGATTCAAATTCAGTTTCTGGTGGCACATATTTCAGCCCATAGAAAACCACTATTTTCTGTTTCAAACTTTCACATAGCATCTGTAGGTTATAATAACATTAAAAATTCAAATCCAGATTTTGATTTTCAAAGATTTATTATAAAAACGGGTAATCTTTCCCCCAAAATGCAATAAATTCATGACACTTTTTTTCCTAAATGCAATTAATCCATTGAATCAATATGAAAGTTATTTTTCATATTGAAACTGTTGAAAATACACAACAAAGTAAGTTGATCCACATATGACAGCCTCTGAACTCGGTCAATATCTTATAATACAGGCACTAAAAATACAGTCAATCAGCCATGGCTAGGAAATACCTCCTGAACTTTTTTGACGGCGATCAGCTGTAAAATGTCCTGCTCGGATTTCGTTGACTTTGAGTAAAACAATTGAAAGTTTTTTAAAAGATCCCCTGGGGTCAACGTGTCAGCGTGACAGAAGTTTGATGCTGTCCTGTGAGAACAAGCAACAGTCGGCATTTCTCTTCCTCCCGCGTGCCTCATCTTCTTAATCTCCTCACGTAAATGATTAGATTATTTCGATGGCTTACGTTTCTTCCCTACCGCAGAAACTACCACAGGTTCATCAATGCCGTCAAAATTATTAATTTTTTTGTTTGTTTGTTGATCAAAAAGTACAAAGTAGATCAGGAAAACTAGGATGCCGGGTGTATTCAAAGCGCCGCCGTTACTGTTTACAGTGCGTGGAATGGTGCGCTGTGATTGGTTGAGAGCGGATCTATCGCATTCTGCAGAGAAAGGAGACTGGCGTTTGTCGCGGTTTGGAAAGAAAGGGAGAAAACATGACACAATAACACGGCGGATATCGCATTTTACGTAAAATTTAAAATGGACTTTTCAATACCGACCCTATACAATACAGATTTTTGCAGGAACTCAATTTTTTTTAAAATGGCGTTTATCGCGTTTTGGAACCAAACTCTTAGGTGAGTCGACTGCGTATATAGCCTATAGGCCTCCACTCACTTTGCTGATTGGGTAGACATGTTGAGTACTGATTATTGACAGCTGGTTGAAATGACGTGATGATTGGATGGATAATTTGAACTTGTTCCTACCGAACTTTATAAAAAAAAAAAAAAAAAAAAAAAATATATATATATATATATATATATTTAGTTATAACATAAACAACAGCAATTAAGTCAATAGAACAAAAGTGTCTTTTTTTAACAGAGTGTAAATTTCACATGTTGCCTTATTTACTAGACCTGAGAGTTTTCCAGTAGCTTTCATTATCCAGAAGTATTCAAATATTTTACAATAAAATCTGAAAAAAAAAAAAAAATGTGTAAAATAACGTATAAGTGGAGCTGTTGACATATTTTCACCTGTAATAAAACACCTCAGTGGAAACTGAGTACAAGAAAGTAAAAAAAAAATTGTTTTTTACTAACGTAATATATAAGTATCAATTTATAAAAACAAAAAATATTAACTTTAACAAGCTAAACTATTGAATGGCAGTTTTATATGATCATGGTGTATTTATTGCATTTCTCCCTCAGTTTCTCAACATGCTCAACATGTTTGTGTGATTAAAAGCATGACAGGAAGAAGCTCTTCACCTACAAACTAAACACACAAACTCTGAACGGCCATTTTCTCACCTAAGATGTTTGTCCACTAACAGATCAAACCACATTTCTGAAGAAAACCGACCGCAGCAGTTTCAGTTTGACTCAGAAGATGAACGTCAGTAAAACTGTGAGATCAGATCTTTTAACTCTGTACTTTTTCCATATATACTCAAATTGAGAACTGAATAAATAAACAACCATTTTAAAATAACTAATTAAGCTTTATTTTACGATGAAAAGTTATTAATCCAATATTCAGACAATATTCTTCTGTTTTTACATATTTAACACAGTAAGGCAACTACTTGTAGCCTATGCAATTTGAATGCAACATTTTAAATCTATAAAACCAATTATTAAACTAAAGTTGGAATAACTCAGTTTCAATAGACTTTAGAAAGACGAGGAGCTGCTCATAATGAGTAACAGTAAATAACAACGAGATTCACTCACAGTAACTACATCATTCATTCCTGCCGCAGTGCATGCTGGGAACTCGACTAGCAGCAAGGATTTTTAAAATCAGTTTTAATCTTCTGTAAATGTAAATTGGGCATAGGAACATAGTTTAAAAGTGTGTGTGTGTGTGTGTGTGTGTGTGTGTGTGTGTGTGTGTGTGTGTGTGTGTGTGTGTGCATTAGGAGGGTCAGACTCTATCGAGGGAGGTCTTGCTCACATTACTTCTGTTGTGTTTGTTTAGATCAGTTGTGCTAGTGTTATTACATCAGAAAATGTTTCACATGTTTGTTTTGTTCTGTTTGTGTTTCTGCCGTCTGATCGGTAAGTTATCATTTCTGTAATTTAGTCACATCTCAGAGTAATAAACTCATGCGGCGGTTCGAATTATTTTGACAGATTATTTTCATCTGCTGTGATCAAATCTCTAAGATACAAATGCAAATCATCCCAAGAAATGTCTAAAAAAAATTTTTAAATCATTTTAAATACTTCTGCAGTAATCATAAACAACTATAAAAGTCATGGAAATTCAGTCATTTAAAATGTGTTGAATATATCCAGCATATTTAAACTTGTTAAATTTATCATATAATTTTTATTTGATTCAACAGCAGATCATTTTAAAACACATTAAAAGATGAAATTATTGACTCTCTCGCGTCTGTCTGTTCACTTCCATTCCACACACACACTTCCATTCCACACACACACTTCCATTCCTAGAGCTTCCGAACAAATCATTGGGGTGCGACTGATGGGGCAGTGAACCTGAGGTCAGTCCTAGAGCTCGTCCTGTCCGATTTTAGGGGAAAATCTGGTCTATTGGAGACGTAAAATAGATTTCTTAGGCGCAGTGTAATCACCAGGAGGAAATCTCACAGTAAAACAAACAGCTGTACAAAATATGATACATCAGTGTTTTGCCAGATGAGAAGTTTATCTATGTATCATCTTTTTACTCTTTTAATTCCTTTTATAACTGTTTATAACTGTACATTTTCCTTGCTTTTATTTTGTGATTATTTTAATTACTTTCTGTGTAAAGCACTTTGAATTGCCAGTGTATGAAATGTGCTATTTAACTTGCCTTGTTTTCAGTTTGTAATCTCTGCTGCAGTTAAAAGTTACAAACTGATCTCAGACTTTCTAAACCAACATGAGCATTAATCTGAAAACCTGTTCATGTTCATCAGGAGTGTTTGCTGCCGAAACAAATGAAATACAGGATTCGGGATCTTAGATCTACAGAAAATGTAGATCAATGGACATGGAAGGCAAGTGTTATTTACTGCTTTTAAACAAAGTTTATAATAATAAGTTTATAATAATTATTTTCTCAAATTGCACCAAAAGATTAAAAATACAAAAGCTTTCTCCACTTTATGAACATAATTTTACATGTTCCATAATTATTCCATGTACATGTTACATAATTTCCTATTGTCACTGTAAAGCTGCTTTGAAACAATCTATATTGTTGAAAGCGCTATATAAATGAAGGTGACGTGTAAAGATGCAGCTGGTGCTAAAGTTTAAATATGTTATTGATTACTTTTGTTCAACTTGTTGAGCATCAATTTCACCAAACAAAGAATGTATTTGACTTAAATTTCCTGCCTGGGTTTGATTTATAAATTATGTGTAAAAAAAAAAATGTCTCTCTAATTTTGAAGTGATGAAATTTGTTAATGTCATTTGTTTTTTAAAGGTCTGTGCTAAACGTTTAATGATATGTGTGCATTTATGCTTTAACTTTGATGGCCATAATAATAATAATAATAATAATAATATGTTAATAGTAGTATAATAATAATAGTATGTTGTAAAGAATCAGATGTAATTAGTATTGAGGTTTGTTGTTTTAATGCATCTATTATTGTTGAAACAGTTGAGACTTGTGAAGACGAGATCACTTACGCAGAACCAGCGTTCTACAAAAGAAACGTGCAGAAAACGGTAAGACGATGTATTATTCATTTATGTTGTGTTTCTCTGATTATTTCAGCAGTGAGTCAGATGCAATTGTGTTTTTGACTGTATAATGATCCATCAAATACAACAGCACCAAATCAGATGTTTAATAAAAGCCATAAGATGATCAATGCAAGAAAACGTATGTTATGTTCCTATTGTGTTGTTTGAATCACATCACAGATTACATTTTTAGCAAGCAATTATTAATTTGAAATGTAATACATTTTTAAAGCAACTGGGAAACACTGAAAGACTGCAGGGCCTCTAAACTTCATCTATAAAGGATTGTAATTACATTGAGGAAAACATTTAAACAATGAATGGTTTGCACAACAAGACTAGAACAAGCCAATTTAAACAAATGGTGTTTTGTTAAACCTAATAAATTTAAGTTATTGTGTCAGATTAACATGTTAGCAAAACCAGTTGAGAACCATTGATATAGAAAATGATGTTTGATGTCATTTCCTCAAGATGTTTAAGTTTGCATGCAGTGCTGATAAATGTTATTAGAAAAACTATATACAGTAACTATATAAAACTATATTTCTTGTTTTGTGTTTTTACAGAAAGTTGAAGAGGAGGATCATGTGGATTATGCACCAATCACATCGAGAGGATGAACAAACTTCAGTATTTTTATAAGTACAAGACCGAACTGTGTGGAGTCCTGCGTCGAGTCCGAGTCTATGGTTGAGTTTTTGGTGAGAATCACCATATTGTATCAGGACGTCCCAGCAGACGCAGAGCAGGATAAACATTTAAAGTATTAAATGAAGTGGTCTCCTATAAAAACAAACTTGCCTTTTTAACCAATTAAATCATATGATAAATTAGAGCATTGTTTGACTTTTAAAGTCTTAATGATCAATACTCATGCAGTGATCCTGCAGTTAAGCAGTGCGACACTCTCAGGGTCATATCCTTACAAAGGTCATATTTTTCTGCCAGTGTCTGGGTAATTTTAAGAATAAATGCAATGTATGACTTACAATTTATGATTTATGTGTGATGGTTGTTAATTTATTTTGTTTTCATCAGTATGGACGAGAAACGAACTAAACGCTGCAAACAATCTTGATTTTTTTTCAGTAGCATAACAGTGGTCCTGTCCATAAAACATAAAGGTAGAAATTCATAGAATGAGATCAAGCGCGGGGGGGGGAGTGGCCCCCGGGGACCAAACGAAATTTTTCCGTAAAAGTCTAGTGGGGCTACATGCCCACCAAATTTCATGTTCCCCGGTGTTTCGGTGTCCCTGGTATCGTTGACGGAAAATTCAGTAGATGACTGAAAAAAAAAAAAAAAAAACTTTGACAATCGATTATGGGCTAGGTTGATGTGAGCCCTTAAGACCAACATACCATAAAAATTTCTTCATCCTCTGTGCCACGGTTCAGGTAGTTATTTAGGAAAAACTGCATTTTTTGGGTTTCAGGGGGCCCAGCGCGGGGGGGGAGTGGCCCCCGGGGACCAAACGAAATTTTTCCGTAAAAGTCTAGTGGGGCTACATGCCCACCAAAATTCATGTTCCCTGGTGTTTCGGTGTCCCTGGTATCGTTGACGGAAAATTCACGGGAGGCCCAGCGCGGGGGGGGGAGATGGCCCCCGGGGACCAAACGAAATTTTTCCGTAAAAGTCTAGTGGGGCTACATGCCCACCAAATTTCATGTTCCCCGGTGTTTCGGTGTCCCTGGTATCGTTGACGAAAAATTCAGTAGATGACGAAAAAAAAAAAAAAAAAAAACTTTGACAATCCCTATATGACCGCTTTCGCTAGCTACGCTAGCGGCGGTCATAATGAGCGGTCCAGAGTGATTTTGCCAGCCCTTTTACTCACTCTGGATGAGTTCAGTTCTTGGAGAGTGTGGAGAGGTGTACCAGTGATGCTCTCAGCAGTCCAGACTATCCGCTGTAGTCTTCTGAGGTCTGACTGGTAGCTGAGCAGCTAAAAAGGCCCAGCAGAGACAGTACTTTCTTCCCGGGTGTTGGGTGCTCACTGGCTGCTGCCTGTCTGTCAGGAAGGTGATGATCAACTGACAGATGGAGAACAGAGCACAGGGCACAGCGAGGAGGGTTAATTTGGACTGGAGTAGGTTTGGAATAATGGAGTTGAAGGATGAGCTGAAGTCCACAAGCAAGATCCTCACATAAGTCTCTGGATTGTCCAGGTGTTGCAGGATGTAATACAGTCCCATGTTGAACGCATCATCCACAGACCTGTTTGCTGGCAGTGGGTCCAGCAAGGGTCCAGTGATGTCCTTCAGGTGGGCCAGTCTTTCAAATGACTTCATGACCACAGATGTTAAGGCAAAGGTCATTCAGTCCTGTGATTATGGGTTTCTTTGGGATAGGGTTGGTGATGGAGCATTTGAAGCAGGAAGGGATTTTGCACAGCTCCAGTGTTCTGTTGAAGATCTTGGTTGGGGTGCTGGAGGTGTTGATGGGTGTATGGAGAGAAGGTCAGAACAGGTGTGGGGTATTTGTGGAAGATTTGTATTAATCGCTCTGCCCATTAGATATACGATATAAATGGTAAGCTAAAGAAAATTTGTAGGATTAGCCAACCCGATCTCACGGCTAATTCGTACGGATTCATACGACCTCACTCGTATGAATTAGTACGACTTTTGCTAAATCGTACATATTTTACGATTTGCCCAATTCGTATGAATTCGTACGAATGCCCTAACACTGACCCCTCCCCTAAACCTAACCATCACCTGGGTTAAGGCAAATTGGTGGTGAGACAGCGTTGGATGAGCTGGGGCCTCTTATATAAATAGGTTGGGGTCTCTCGTTCCACTTTTCAAAACAGACTGCATTGAATTCACAACCAGCAAATAGAAGAATTGGTAAACAATATTGGTGCTGAGTTTGAAAATGTAGAAGATGTATTGATTCCACCTGAGTGGAGAGCTTTAGGAAAACTTTATAAAAAGATTGTTTGAGAGCTGGTCCGGCAGTTGTGTTTCTGCAGACCAACTCGGTTTTGTTCCTTGTAATGAACAAGGCGTCAAAACTCCAAGACTTCAAGAGTGGTCCTAGAATGAAAGACGACGCAACGTGTCATGGTGTAGTTATGATATCTCTTTGTAGGCCAAAAAGCAGAAGCAAGTTGCATTTTAGCTCTTCCAGTTCCATTGTCCCGAAGTCGATGGGTTTTTTGAATGGGGTTTTGATTGTAAGGCTGAAAAAAGGTCTGTGGTGAACACAAACTCAAGATTCTATGACATAAAATACATCAATATTACCCCACTTGTGTTTTTTTTTTTTGAAGCTGTTAAGTGTCTTGAAAAAAGTGATTGCTAACAAGTGGCTAAATGGGACTACAGAGGCTGTCGAGGAGATTAAACGTCATCACGCTGAACATGTTAACTCAGCCCTCTTATACAGCATCGTTATACTTATAATTGTGCTCTCATAAACTATTCTAACTCAAACATTCTTGGAAAATGTTTTTAGATGAAAACTGAAAGAGTTGTCTGAAGCTTAGTGATGGTGACGTTGAATTTGTGGGACCGTGGTGTTGTTCATTTATAGCATACCATTAGATTTTTACTTCAGACAACTGCATTTAGGCTTCAAAATTCATATAAGTTGTGTTCATCTGTGATAATTATATTGATGGATAAAAGGTGTAAGTATCATAACATTTGTTGATCACAGAGCTTATTGCAATAATCCAAAAACCTATTGGAAAATTCTATTGGGTTTTTGTTGAGGGAACCAGTGAGTTGCGAACTTTACTGCAAATCTGTGGGATGTTTATCAACCGTTTATTGTCCAGTAAGTGAAAATGGTGAGATGTAATGGATGATAATGAAATATTTTCTTGCACTCAAAATCTTACTTCGAATAATCATGTTTACGCTGTATAGCCCAAGCCCTAACTTCCAGCCTTAAACTGTAAATCTAGTGTTAGACGCACATCCTGATTGGTCACATGCACATATCATCACTATAATAGTGTTTCCTATTGAGTTCATAATGATGATGCTGTTCTTCAAAAACACACCAGATGGAGCCATTTATCAGTTTAAGCAATATCATACAACTGATGATTAATGTAGAAAAGTTTAATTATCAAAGGATTCACCTTTTAACCTTTACTCAAGCCAACTAGCTGTTCAACTCAGTCCTTAACAATATGAACCCAGTGTTTAATTAACTGTAACTGTAACTTTAAAATAGACCTATGTATCTGATTTCTGGTTATGATACTAGAAGATGCTCTAGCATTGGGCAGTCATGGCCTAATGGTTAGAGAATCAGACTGGTAATCCAATATTTGTGGACAGGAAATGACTTAGTTGTCCTTGATCAAGGCACATAACCCCAAAATGGATGGGTGTGTGTGTCCACTGTTTGGAGTGTGTGTGTGTTCACTACTCACTACTCCTAATGTGTGTGCACTATCTTGGATGAGTTAAAGGGATACTCCACTTTTTTTGGAAATAGGCTCTGTTTACAACTCCCCCAGAGTTAAACAGTTGAGTTTTATCATTTTGGAATCCATTCAGCCGATCTCCGGGTCTGGGGGTCCCACTTTTAGCATAGCTTAGCATAATGAATTGAACCGGACAAGACCATTAGCATCTCTCTCAAAAAAATGAACAAAGAGTTTAGATATTTTTCCTATTTAAATCTTGACTCTTCTGTAGTTACATCGTGTACTAAGACCGACGGAAAATGAAAAGTTGCAATTTTCTAGGCTGATATGGCTAGGAACTATACTCTCATTCCTGCGTAATAATCAAGAAACTTTGCTGCCGTACCATGAGTCCAGCAGGCGTAATGATATGACGCATCAAAAACATTCAGTGTTTCTGTCTATGGTGAGTCGAGATGTAATTCCTCCTGAGCTTCTTGTTTCATTAGCTATTTACATATTGAAATGTTTAATGTTTAATTATGTTATGTGAGATGACAGACACAATCACTGCTCATCAACACAATGAACCAAAAATAACTGTAGATTTATCCATATTTCTGCTTATTTATCTCATCTTTTCCAGCTCGTCTGCCTGTTCCTGTCATCATCAGAAACTGTTCTTCATCATCTTCATCAAATTGTTCACTGGTGTGTGTGATCTCAGCATCAGTCTCTCTCTACCTCTGGAGGTGGAATATCAGGATAAAAACACCTACAGCTGTGTGCTGAACAATCCCATCAGCAACCAGACCACACATCTGGACATCAACACACTCTGTCACACATGTGCAGGTACCACAGCACTGATGATGATATTAGTTGATGTCAGCGCTGATATTTATTCACTGCCATTTATTCACTGAATTAAATAGTTGATTTTAGGAGAATTAAGGAGCTTCTTTCATCATGTACTTGTGTCTTTCTGAAGAGTTTTTACTTTATTTTTCTTGTATGGAGCAGAAAACAAGATCTTTTTGAGTTCATGACAGAGACTAAAATCTCAATTCAATTCATCATAAGCGCTTTTTTTTTTTTTTTTTTTTCAGTCCATGCCCCCTGTTGTGATTCAGTTGAAGCTGTGCTGCGATTGGTCATCACTGCACTGATGGGCGTGGCTTCTGCAGCTGCTGCTGCTGTTCTTCTGGTCAATGATGTCAGAGCTGCGAGAGGTTAAACAGAGAAAACAGAAGAGATGTCAGAAATATTGTGGCAAATAGGCCTATTTCCGGTTTAAACTAAGCATGGTGAAATTGTTTAATGATTGAAATGCTTTAGCCTACTCTGAGCTTGATTGTAAAGGGTTCTTTACTCAAATCTGGTGTGTTGGGCCATTGGGCCAGTATTCTTGAATTTTTCATTTTATTCTTTAATGTCATCCATTTTACATTTCTTTCTTAACTGCAGTGTTTTAATTTTTTCTTAAATTATGTTATGTTGCTGTTTTCATTTTCTTGTAGGCTATACTTGTATCTTGTATGCAGCAACCCCACAAGTGTAAAACTGTCACACCAATAAATTCCTGTATTTGAACAGAAAACTAAATATTACTTATTGAACTGATAAACAGCTTTGAATCATGCATAGGCCTAAATGATAATTTAAGGGTATAATAAAAGAGTCAAAGTTGTTCATCATAAACATTACAAATATTACATCTTTAAAGGCCGGATCAAAGGCTGGAAGATAATTTCAACTTCTGACCTTGTTTTGATGATACAGAGTAAGCACATTCATTAATCTGCATGGTGATGGGCATTTTCAAAACACTGCTTCATGAAACTTCTAAACATTTACAAATATTTTGTTTTGAATCAGTGGTTCAGAGCCATAGACAGTATAAAAATATGGGCATTGTGTCTGTGACATCACCCGTAGGTTTCTGAAGAGCATTTTTGAAGCCCAAAGTGGGCGGAGCCAGCCATCGCCATCTTGGTATCGCGTCACTCACGGATAAATGAAAATAGGCAAAAAGCAAAAAGGTGTGATTAGCTGAGGTGACGTGATGGCTAACAGACAGCAGACAAACGGCTATTATTGACAGCAGTGGCAATCCATACGCTATTTAAGGGTATAGGGGATGATTTTAGACACAGCTGGTCGGCATTACTGGGAACGCCTAAAAAAACGTCACACCCATTTCATTAAATAGAAAAATACCCAAGATTTATTTTTGGCTTACACAAAGATATATCACACACACATCTGGACATCAACTGTGTATACGGTAATTTCTCTACTGTGCGACAGAGAGTTGCGTGGTTATGACGCAATCGTTAGCCTATTTTTACAAAAACTGCTTCTACGGGACCATAACGTAAGCTACAAGGTAATGGAGCCTTTTATACATTTTCGTGTTTCTTTAGAAATAAATAATGGACAAATGGAGTCTTTAAATGCCCCAGATGTGAAGTTATTCGCTGTCAAAGTGACGCCAAAATGAATGGGAGTCAATGGAATGCTAACAGCAGGTGATGGTCCGCTAATCAATGGCAGCGCCCGGGGAAGCTTCAGTGTTTTATGAAACATTGGCCCCCTGGGCTAACCACACCCCCTTGATTCACAACTTTTCTGCCTTGACATCACCCGCAATACTATTGTATTATTTACTTAGATGTTGCTAAGTAAAGCATAAAAGTGTGGTTTCATTCAGTGTTATTTTGTTTGAGTAAAAAGTTACTTTAGTTATGTAATATAATTAAGTAATATTAACTTAATTACTTCAATTACATGTTAAGAGTCAATTAAATGTCAAATTGTACAGTACTTGAAAATAAAGGGTAAGTGTACAGAGCAGTAGCAGTAAAAAGTACTTAAAATGTGTTAGTGCAAATTGTTACGAGGATTTCAAGTAAATCCTACAAGTTATTTTTTCGGTGTATATTGTTTGAGTAAGATTTACAAACAAAGAGTGAGTGAAATGTATTGAGTATTGCAAAGTAAACTTCAAATGAGTAAGTATAAATTACTCCACAAATTCTAACTGGCCAAGTTAAATTTACTTATGGTCTTTGTTAATTTTACCTAACTTAGTTAAATGTCCATACATGTCACATTTACTTAAAAAATAGGAGTGCAAAAAACGTGCAAAAGAAAAAATAAGTAAATTTTACCCTTTTTTTTTTTTTTTTTTTTTTTTGGTTAAGAACCTCGAACGCTGGTACACTCGCAAGCAAACAACTCAAGACACACAGATACATTTGACCTCTCTATCATTCTTAAAGGGTAACTAAACCCTCAAACAACTTTTTTTAGTCAATGATCTGTAAAACTGGGGCTTTATTAATGCTGTTCATTGATTCAAGTAATTTTTTTGACATTTGGGTTTAAAGTGCTTTAATTCTACAATATATGGTGTAAAAACGTCTGAGTGCTGCCCTCTTCAGGTTGAACAGTGGCTACTGCAGTTGAATTTTCCTATTGGAAGTTGTGGTGCCCTCTGAAGTCAGAGGGAACCAGCTAACCATGCCCTTGCCTACAGAGAGATGGGTCTCAGATGCACTCCCCCTCTCCACTGGGCTCTGCCTACTTTTCCACTATTTCCATTATTCAGATATTGCCAGTGGGTGGAGTCAGGCTCTAACCAGGGGTTTAGTTACCCTTTAATATGCCATAAATGGTAACGTTTGTTCTTTGCACAGGACACCGGTTGTTACTTCCTGATATTATGTGTATAAATATTACCCCTCTTCACTCAATAGATATGAGAATATAACTGTATTGCACAGGCTCTGGCTCTTCACAAAATCTGCTAAAGGCAACAATTTGAAAACCAAGGTGAGTTTTTGGATCAGAAACCTTCTGAATAAATGTTCTACCTGAAATATTTTTAAGCTTTGTCTTTTAAATGCATTGAGAACCGCAGTGTGCAGCGTATGAGTGCATGCAGACATTTAACTTTTCCTGCTTATTAATTTCAGGTTCATCATGGCAATGCTGAAAAGTTGTCTGCTTCTTTTCATTATCTTCTCCATGGGGAATACAGAAGGTAACCAAGACATTTATTTAGTAAAAACCTAAACATTTTGGAAATATGAAATATTCTATTATTGACTAATAATTCTATGATTATTAAGGGGTTTACAGTGTATAAAGTACACATATTTTCAGCACATAATCACACAAACATAAAATAAGCTACATAAATAAAAACAAATTCTTTGCAGTGACAAGAGATGCCATTACAAGAGATGTTAATGGCCTGGATGGATGCCCCGCAAAATGGACACAACGTGGACTCCGATGCTACAAGTATTTTTTTCATCCGACTAAATGGATCACAGCACAGGTAATGTGTACAACAAGATGATTTGGTCAAACTTAATATTAGGTGTCTTTAACTACATCTTAAAAGACAGATGTAAAGACATTTATGTACACAATAAGTGCATATCAAATTATTAATTTAAACTGATACAAATTATTCTCTGGTGAAGTAAATACTATAGAAAAAAAAAACAAATGTAATTTCTACATGGAAAAACTAGTTCAGGCAAGAATTAAAAAAACAAATGGGGCATGCACTGGGGCATGAATAATTAATAAGGTTTATTTTTCACTGTTTTCCAGCTGCATTTATCATTGCTTTTGTTGTTAGGTTTAAAACATGCCGTTTTGTGACATCTGGATAAATTTCCCACGTAAAATAACACAGTCATACTCAAAACCGATCTATCGAATGTTACCGTCATTGTGTGCCAAGTATTGAGGTCTCTGTGTTCATGTAGTTTGTTACTTTTATTTACTTAGATAAAGTATGGAATTTATACAATATTTATTGTATTATTTATTTAGATATTTCTAAGTAAAGCATACACTTTAAATGTGTGGTTTAATTCAGTGTGATTTTGTTGAGTAAAAAGTTAATTTTGTTAAATTTACTGAAGTTAGTTAAGTAGATGTTTCTTTATTCTATATGTGAAATTAAATAAATTAAATATTATTAAGTAATATTTACTTAATTACTTCAATTAAATGTCAAACGAATGTGAAGTTCAATAGTAAGTAGATTTTACTTGATAACAGGGAAGTTGTACAGAGCAGTAAAATTTACTTAACTTTACTTGTTAGTGCAAATTACGAGGATTTTATCAACAGATCAATTAGAGCAGACTTTGTTTGCAAATGTCTAAAATGTTGTAACTTTTGCTTTATGCTACAAAACATTTGATTTTGTATATTGACAATAAAAAAAAATTCTGTCTCTTTAGAGAAACTGTCAAAGTCTTAAAGCGAACCTCGTATCTGTGCCTGATATACTGGAAAATGATTTCCTGCTGAGTCTGTTGCCGCCTTCCACACCTACTTGGGTTGGTGCTCATGATGCTGTGGTAAGTTCAGATGTGTGTCCTACACTCTAAAAGAACACTGGGTTAAAAACAACCCAAGGGCTGGGTAAATAAAGGACAGAACTCATGCTGGGTTAATTTTACAGCTAATTGGGTTGTTTATTTAACCCAGCATAATGGGTTGATTAAGCCATCAGAGTTGATTCTTTTTTATTATTATTTCTTTCCTTCATACATGAATGAACGTCTACGGATTAACTTAAATCCTATAAACGTTTTAAAACACTCGATAACCTACATGGCTTGCATGATAATTTCCTTCATTTTCAATCATATTTTACAGTACAGTATATTTTATATAATTTTTTATACATTTTGACAACATTTAAGCTCGTTTAAGAAATATTAGAAGTAAAAATTAAACATTTATAAGTAATTCAAGTGCAATCGACAAGTCTCTGTTGTCCCGTTTCCACCGTAACGGCGCTGGATCTCGAACAGGTGTTGTGCCGAATTTCAATCCCGCCAAATTATTTCGGCCCTACACTGAAAAAAACTACTTGTAAGATTTACTTAATAAAATCCTCGTAACAATTTGCACAAGTATATTTTAAGTAAATTTTACTGCCATAATATCAAGTACAACTTACGTGTCATTATCAAGTAAAATCTACTTAGTATTGAACGTAACGCTCATGAAGAAATTAAGTAAAAATTACCTAGGCCTATTTACATTTCATTTAGAAGCTATATTTATTTAAAGTAATTAAGTAAAGTTTATTTATTGTTTTATAATTAGGAAGCTTGCTTTTATGAAATTATGAAGTAAATCTTACCATTTAATGAAGTAAATAAGTAGATTTTATTTAAGTTTTTTTGTTTTCATTTACTTAGTTTTATGAAATTATAATACTCCCTACAATTATGTAAACATTGCTCATTTCTTTTTTATAAATAATCATGAACATAAATTAACATTTTCTCTATATTTTTCACAAATCACACAATTAAAATACAATTAAACAGTTTATTTATTTTACAGTCATCAAAAAATTCTTCATACAAAAATGGACATTCACAGTCATCTCTTGACACAGGTGCATTCAGTAAAACTTCAGAATTATACTGTAACCCTTGTTTTAAACATAAAAATGTATTTAAAAAAAATTAATGCAAAACATTCAACATTCAAAACAGCACTCTGAAATAGTGACCTTTAAAGAATACCATTACAACTTTAATGTATTAAAACATCAACAAATGAAAGTTTAAACAGTTCTATCATACCATAGCATTTAATACAACTTCATCTTCAATCTTTGAACTTTTGGGGAGAGTTTAAAGGACGAGTTTGGTATTTTACACATAAAGCCCTGTTTTCAGATCGTTTCTGATTAAATAGAATGGTTAAGATTGAAATTTGGACACATGCTTCTGGCCCGAGAATTTTCGGTTTCTGTGGTAGCAAAAAAAAACAAAAAAAACATTTCCGTTGGCGGAGTAATACCGTACCTCACAGCACATCCAATACAAGTCAATGGAGTTAGACAAAAACTATGATAAAACCTGTTGGAAAGCATATTTTACAGCAATTTTTGTGTGAGCACATCAGTGAACACCCCTGACCACTCGGTGAGTTTCACGTCTTTGTAAACAAAAGTTTAATGCGTTTTAGGAAGGATTGTTCCAGTGCACCCATGCATTCATCTTCGGAACACAAATTAAGATATTTTTGATTAAATCTGAGAGCTGGATCACTCCTCCATAGGCTTCTAAGACACTATAGCTTGCTGGCCCAGAAAATGTATTAAAGACATCGTTAATATAGTCCAAGTGACTACAGTGGCTCAATCTTAAGTTTAAAAAGCGACGAGAATACTTTTTGTGCGCAAAAACAAACAAAAATAACGACTTTATTCCACTTTTCATTTCCTTCTCTCTGGGCCTCGGGTCTTTTCACGTAGTGTTTAAGCGCAGTGCGTCTGTGTTGTATGTCACACGTAGGCTCACTATTGGGCGACGCTGGTCATGTGTGTGATACGTGGTGACGAAAAAAGTATTCTTGTTGCTTTATAAACTTAAGATTGAGCCACTGTAGTCACTTGGACTATATTAACTATGTCTTTAATACATTTTCTGGGCCAGCAAGTTATAATGTCTTAGAAGCCTATGGAGAAGTGATCCAGCACTCAGATTTCATCAAAAATATCTTAATTTGTGTTCCGAAGATGAGCGAAGGTCTTACGGGGTTGGAACAACATGAGGGTGAGTAATTACTGACAGAATTTTCATTTTTGGGTGAACTAACCCTTTAAGTGTAAAATACCGAACTTGTCCTTTAAGAAGGCTGGATACATCGATTGGATTTTCCCCATCAGCACTATGGACAACCAGTATTTTAATGATGTGCTGAGTGATGTCACTGCAGCTGTCCTCCTGCATACAGTTTAGAAAAAGAAAAAATATAATTATTTTGAGAAACAAAAATATAAAGTGACTTCATTATCATAACAGAATGAACACATACATAATCGAAACCATATGGTCTTTTTTAGTATGTTAACCCTTTGATGCGTACGATTAAACCGGTGTGATTATATAGTGCATTTCAGGCATTTAAATACACCTAAGTATAGTTACCACACACATTGTGTAGGTAACTATAAAGTTTACTCTCTTTTTTTCTCCCACTTCACCGTATTCAGTAAGAAAATTCAAACTTTTCCATACAACAGTCAACGGTAACTTATAACGTTAACTTGACGTAACGTTAGGCCAACTAAAGCAGGAAAGCGGTTAAAATTTTAAGGCCTAACGTTAATCATGTTATCAAGCTACTAGCAGTTACAACGGTATCCAATCAGTTTGAATTTTTTACACGAAAAACAGTGTTTTATCTATAAAACTATTGAAAACTTTTCCAATTAAATATAACGTTACATTAACTAATGTAACTTAGGAAGTGAAATGTAAGGGTTATAACGTTAATGTACTGTGGATCATCCGTATGCGTTACACTAATATGAGGTCATGTTATAAGATGAGCATTAATGTTTATTGAGTCACGTAAACAAGAATCATCAATCAAAATCCACACAGACCCATGTTTTATTAAATGTAAAACAGAAAGACAAACTTACCTCAAACACGACAAAAAGCAGCCACGCAGCAGCTCACCAATCCGTCTGACCCAAAGTGGCAGTTAGACTGTCTTGTCCAAACACGCATGTGCGGATTCAAACGTGCTATAGCCTACTTTTCGATTAAAATTTACTTAAAATTACTATGTTTATGTGAAGTGACTATAAAATGTTTAAATATTACAAGCAAATATATAATAAGATTTACTCTTTCCAACCAGTTAATTTATTACATGAATTAAATGTGTAGATATTTAAAATTTTACTTAGAAAATTCTAGTTCTCATTGAATTTTAATTTTATAAAGTGAAAATTATGATGGTTAATTTAATATATACTATACCAAAAAGTTCGTTTTTACAATGTAGCATTGGTAGGTTTAGGATTAGTTGTGGGCCGCCCTGCGTTTCACTCGTATCCGAAATATGCTTTGACTGACTACATAACATGTCCATAAACAATCAGTGCACAGTTCTGAGAACATATTTTAATATCATACGTATTTATGTTCTGTATATTTTTGAATAAAACTTTATGCAAGGCATCAGACGTTTCCATCAGGCGAAAACACCGACGCGAGTCACGCGACATTAGTGTAAAAGGTGACTCGCATCGCGCCTCTGTATGTTGCTTTGCATAAAATGTAAACAATATACTGGAAAATAACAAATTTAAAGATAAAATTAAATGTACACAAACCTGTATTTTACAGAAGACATAGGCCTACACCATTTTGACGGTGCTGTGCTCTCTCCTGAAGAGACCTGTGGCAAAAGCCTGCGATAAATAACACACTCCCTGGTTTGTTGCGTCTGACCCAAGCTCTGGGTAGCACAAGAAAACTACCAACATACTGAAAAAATAACCCAACATTTTTTGTTAAGAGACCTATTTGTTTGTCTAAACTAAAAGTTCTGCTTTAAACAGTAAAGGCAAAGTTTCTAATGAAGATGGTTTTACTTCAAATCTGAACTTAATTGGCTTCTTCCTGAAGTCTGACAACTGTAGTGCACTCTTTGTATTCACTCTCTTCACTCTTTAGGATGGACATTGGATGTGGAGTGACGGAACTCTTTTTCTGTATTCCCACTGGTGCGTTGGAGAACCTAACAAAAATCCAAAAGGTTATGAGAACTGTTTGGAGATCAACTATTCCTGTAAGAATGCAGTCTGTTTTTTAATACTTTCAATTATAATTTACAATCCTACAATTTTACATCATACAGTAACATGAAATTACTCAATTTGGATATTACAAAGTGCCTTAAATTAAATATTCCATTTCATTTTGATTCTAACACCATTATAATGATCAGAATAACTGATTTCATTATTTCACCTTACAGCTAAACGTTGCTGGAACGATGCGCGCTGTATACACTCAAGGCCCTATATTTGTGTTATGAACCAGCGAGACCGTCATGCTGCTCCACAGTTACTTTGATTGAACTACATTTTTCCGACATTATATTGTCAAAAATGTTATTCTGAAATCAAATCTCTTCTAAACTTTAATCTCTTTTCAGTATCTTCTCTGAAACATTCCTCAAATTAATACAAGCATTGAAAAAGCAAACTGTGCATTGTGGATAATAATGTATGTCAAAACATAAGTATATTGTGTTGCAAGGTTTTAGGAAATAGTTATTAAAATGGCATTAAATGATGTCATCATCAGGGGCGGGGTTTAAGCATGCTGTAACTGCACACATGCTTCATCATTGGCAAAGAAGACATTTGCATGTTTGTTTCCTGGATTATAAGCAAATATAGAACTCATCCAGGGCCCTTTTAGTTTTCTGTCTTATAAAATATCACATTATTTTGATGTGACACCTCTGCAAACAAATCAGAGATTAAGTGAACTATAATAATAATAATTCGTTACATATAGCGCTTTTCTAGGTACTCAAAGCGCTTAATGTTTGAACGAATCAAACTGAATCACAAACCATTTCAGACCATTTTCTAAACCTGTTTAGTTAGATCAATAGTGATTCGCTCACTATTCTGGCATTGCTAGTTCTGATTCTAAACAGCTGAAAGAAAACACAAAGGAATATTCTCGGGTCGAAAGTAATCTACAATATCAGAAAATGATTTATCAGCAATATTTTACTGGGGCACAGTGTGTATTTCAGAAAGGGTCCAGCGACGCCCACAGATCTATATGGAATCGCAAAATTTTAAAACAATGAAAATCATTTTAATCCAGCGATCTGCATCAAAGGCAGCAAATTGGTTTTGGTTTAGGCCTATTTTTAGATTAAACTAGTTTTAATAACATACTTCATTTTATTTGTAAATTGGTCATCAGTTAATTTTACACTTGCAAAATTATTTCGCCAATTTATTATCTTGGAAATGTGGGTGATTTCAGTGAGCAAACATACTCATGCAGTGATCCTGCAGTTAAGCAGTGTGACACTCTCAGGGTCATATTCTTACAAAGGTCATATCATTTTTCTGCCAGTGTCTGGGTAACTTTAAGAATAAATGCAATGGATGACTTACTGTACAATGTATGATTTATGTTTGATAGTTTATTTATAGTTTGATAGTTTTATTTTATTTTATAACATTTATTTTGTTTTCATCAGTGTGGATGAGAAACTAACTAAACGCTGCAAACAACCTTTTTTTTTATTTTTTATTTTATTTTTAAGTAGCATATCAGTGTCCATAAAACATAAAGGTAGAAATTCATAGAATGAGATCAAGATCATAATTAGAAAATCTCACCTTAAGTTTCCTTGATAGTGGTAAAGTCCAGATGCAGTGATGAGGACAGCTCAAGATATCCAGTTCTGTAGGATGATGACGAATCAGGGAACAAAACACAGGTGTGGGTGAAGAAGTGTTGATCCTACAAATAATACAAAACCACTTGTTTTTAATCTTTTTTTAAAAATTTTTTTTAGATTAATTAATATCCCTAATTAGCAAATATGTAGTTAGTACAGTGTCCTGGAGGATTAGAGTAGGCTACCTGTTTAGTAGGCTAGGGTTGTTTACTAGTCAAAGTGCCCACATCTCTGTGCTTTTCTCAGTCTCTGTGATCTTCTGGTTTGATGTCTCGGTTTCCTCCTTCAATGTGTGTCTGAGGGACTTTTCACCTGATTCATCATGATCTTCATTCAGGTGAAAATCTGCTCACTTAAAATTACAGCACGTCTCCTCATCAACACACATTATTTTAGGAATCATTCTTGAACGGAGCACAGGACTGAAACTGTTTACTCGCAGATTTTTTTTATGTTTTTTTTCAACAAGAAAAGTGACAGTCAGATTTACAGCTCATGCAGAAGACAATATTAACTTTGATGCCGCCAAGATGACGTCACGTGAACATGGCTTCATCCAGGGAGATGTACACAAGAACATTCATTTTTAATCAAATAAAGAAAATTATTCAAAGTTCTTTGTGTTGACAATGAATAATTTCGTAGCTGCCATGTTCCTAATCGTAAATAATGTCCTTCATCAAACCTATATGTGTTCCCATCTAATGCTTCTGTATTGTAAACAACCTCCTAACTGCATTTCTACAATCCTGCCAGTTCAACGCTGAGATAAAGTTTCCGTTTCTTTTTACTTCAACATGCGCTAATACTCAAAGAATGCAGATATTTAAACACTCAAACAAATAACTACTGTATAACAACACTTGACCACTAGAGGGATTAATCACATTCCCACTAGAGGATGGATACCCGACCCGAGCCCGACGGGACCCGTCGGTAGGCTACCCAACGGGCCGGGTTCGGACAGATATTTAGAAATTATGTTCGGGTTCGGGTCGGGCTCGGTCACATCAGCGCAATAATGCATTGAACATTTTAAATTTAAAACAGTTTATTATGTAGGTAACGTTAGCCAATGTGCCTGATGCTTTCACTTGATGCAAACGTTCGTTTTTGTGATTAAAATACATGTAAAATTTTACCATAAAATCTGTCTTCCTGTGTGCGGAAATTTGTTTATGTAGCCGTGACAACGAAACACGTGCATGCGGGTATACATATTTACATATATTTACATAATACATATTTCGGGTTGAATGGTGGTCGTTTCGCACCCCCCCTGGTGCCCGTGAGCGGAAAATCCGCACTTGCAAGTTTGAGCCGGCGGGCCGCCGGCCGCCGCGTCAGGAATTATCCGTGATATCAGGTCTCGCGATGTAAACAATTGCTTTACGGCCAAAATAAATCTCCTAAAATGCTGTCATTATTGCGCTCCCTCACGCTGTTCGAACCCGAATGAAGAAGGCGTTTTAAAGAATGTCCCATCTTCTTTGATGTCATTGATCTACTAGATCTGGTGTCTGAGAATCGCCAAAGAGTTTTTACAACAGTGTTGTCAAATATCTATTCCGCAGCTGTGGGGGGAGCTCTAGAGAGAAACCTGCGAGCAAAAAGTGAGAATACAGCGAAGAAATCCCGAAACTACTGAGCCCTGCTTTAAAGTTAACCGAACTTTGATATATTCTTCTCGTTATTTCTCTATAGCTGCTAATAAAAAGGGAAGTCTCGCACATTCTGCGTTCAGCTTACTTCTGCGTGGAGGAGTACTCCACACATACTGTGGAGGGGTTTGACAAATGAAAGTATTTTGGTTCTGACATGACAAAACATTTACATGACAGAAACAGGCATCGGGATACACTTCTAAATGAGCGGTCCAGAGTGATTTTGCCAGCCCTTTTACTCACTCTGGATGAGTTCAGTTCTTGGAGAGTGTGGAGAGGTGTACCAGTGATTCTCTCAGCAGTCCGGACTATCCGCTGTGGTCTTCTGAGGTCTGACTGGTAGCTGAGCAGAACCAGACAGTGACAGAAGTGCAGAGGACAGACTCAATGATGTTAGAGAACTGTATCAGCAGATCCTGTGAGAGTTGAACTTCCTCAGCTGGAGAAGGCAGGGCAACCTCTGCTGGGCCTTTTTCACAATGGAGTCAATGTGACTGTCCCAATTCAGGCACAGGAACATGAATGACTCCACTGCTGCCACTGTGCTGTTCATAATGGTGACTGGGAGAGTGCTGGGATGTTTCTCCTGAAGTCCACAATCATCTCCACTGTTTAGAGTGTGTTCAGCTCCAGGTTGTTGTGACTGCGCCAGACAGCCAGCTCTTTAACCTCCAGTCTGTAAGCAGAAACATGAGGCCGATAAGTGGTGTCGTCTGCAAACTTCAGGCGCTTGACAGAGTTGTCTTGGGCAGTGCAGTCATTCGTGCACAGGGAGAACAGTGGGGAGAGAACGTACCCCTGGGGGGTGCCAGTGCAGTTATAACAACCTGGAGCTGAACACACTCAAAACAGTGGAGATGATTGTGGACTTCAGGAGAAACATCCCAGCACTCTCCCAGTCACCATTATGAACAGCATAGTGGCAGCAGTGGAGTCATTCAGGTTCCTGGGCACCACCTCTCAGAACCTGAATTGGCACACTCACACAGACTCAATTTTCCCAGCCTCACTGGCTGCTGTCTGTCTGTCAGGAAGGTGATGATCAACTCACAGATGGAGAACAGAGCACAGAACGGAGAACTTTCCACTTTTCAAAACAGACTGCATTGAATTCACAACCAGCAAATGGAAGAATTGATATATACATTTTCAAACTCAGCACCAATATTGTTTAAGATGTATTGATTCCACCTGTGGAGAGCTTTAGGAAAACTGTATAAAAAGATTGTTTGAGAGCTGGTCCTGCAGTTGTGTTTCTGCAGACCAAATCGGTTTTGTTCCTTGTAATGAAACCTTCTGGCGTCAAAACTCCAAGACTTCAAGAGTGTGAAAGTGTCACTGCTACTTCTGCTGAGTTATTTGCTCGCAGCGCCTGAGAAGCCCGTGTTGAGGAGCAGAGAGTTTGCTCAGAGTTGGAGTAAATCACTCCGCAGAAGTAGTGCTTTCGCCTTCTGAGAATATAGTTCCCAGAATGATTTGTCCCAAAAAGTCGGCGTGTTCCTTTAAACGCATCATTAAATGTAAACTGTTGGGAGAAAATTTGATGTATTTCAATATATTGGATCCATGCATTCGGTCTTAGTGACAGGAGGCTAATAAACCTGCCGCCGCCCATGTCATTAATGTTAATCAAACAACAAAAGACAGAGAAAATCACTTACTGCTCTTGACTGAATGATTTTAGTAGTTTTAATAGGAATTAAAAAAAAAGTTTTATTCTTATAGTGAAGACTATGCCGTTTTATTTTACATATTTTATTTTATTTTACATTTGATTATTCAATTTGTATAGTATCAAAATTACAAAACTGGTGTGCACAACCCACACCCCAGATTGGGCTCAGGTGCAGGACAACAAAGTAACAAACTAAAAAAGAAAAGTGAAGTCCGCACACTGCAAGCTACTCCAGATAAATGTATTTAAAGCACAACGTTTCGACCCTCAGGTCTTCATCAGGTACAATGCAAATGTAGAGCAAAGTGAACTTTAAAACAGGTAATCACCTAAACAGGGCCCACACACAAAAATGTGACCAATAATACAAGTAATTGACAATAATTTGTACTAGCATGCCTGTGCTGTCAATGCCTAAATCCACCACTGACTTAATTAATCCATTACCATAAACAAAGGCACAATCTATGAAAAAGCCCTCTCTTTCTATTAGCAATTATTTTACTAAACCTGCCATTCCATTCTATGAATATTGATAAATGTTCTCTTTGTATGTTCTGTGTTTGTGTTTTCTTTCAGAGTGTTAAACAGGAGGATGAGGTTATATAGGGTGTAGGTGTCATCACCAGATGTTAATTACATTCTCTGTGAGGCTTTTTTTCTCATTATTGATGCTCTTATCAATAAGGTTTTAATGCACACTAGATTTTTGCAACAAAGCTGTTTAAGATTCAAAATCAGTGTTCATGCTTACATATGCTCTTACTGTTTTCTGAAAGGTGCATGTGTGTGAGAGATAGCTAAAGTAACCAAGGTTTCGTTAAAGCGGATTAATGATATCAGCCATTGTATGAAGGTTAAGAGCATTAAGAGCATGAAACTTACACTGCGTTTCATAATGCTGCAGTAAACCAAAGTGCATGCAAACTCTGAACATCAATGTTACTTATTCTAAAAAGGTGTTGTTCGTGTTGTGTAATTTTTTATTTTTTACAATAATTTTCTGATTATTGTGATCCTGCATGGTAATGTGTGTTTCAGTAATAGTGAAGGTTAAAAGCACAAAAAAATCACATAGAGATAGTTAAGCATCATGGGACATTAACTGGATTTTATTCAACAGTTTCTAGCTTTGAACATTTACTTTAGGGTTGTGAGTCTATAGTTTCCTCTGAGCTCTTAAAACCCTTGTCTGGATTCTCAACAATCCCAAAACTCATCCACATTTACCAGACATTTATCATACATTAACTGAATTTAACATAAAATTTGGTGGAGAGTGCAAAGTTACATAGATAATGTAATAATTGATAAATTAGCAAATTCCAGACAGTCTGTTTTGGGGGTGGCCAGGCCCTGAGAGGACAAAAGGACCTCTCTGGAGATTACCATTTGAATTGGCCCTCGTGCACCATTGAGACGAAAGTCTCACCTCCGAGTCAACCTAATCTACATCTCCTTCCCTCTCCCCTCACCCCCCTCTCTCATAATCAGATGATCACCTGGTTTCTCCCAAGAAAATGTATAGCTTAATGTAAATGATTATCACAGAGTATTTTCATGTTTGGTATCATTTAAAATGTCACAGTGTGACTGGTACAAATGTCTTATTTCCAGAATAAGTAAAACACAAGGTAATAAGGTTTTTGAAGGTTTATGGATAACTAGCATACAAGGAGGGGTTGGTCTCTCAAGCAAATGGTCACGCACCCCCAAGAGGTGCTACAGTGTACCTCTGAATGCAAATTTCTATTGTTAGCACATGGTTCCAGGTGAAAAGGTTTGTCTATTTAAGGAAGTGCAGCAGGGAGATCGGGGCCTTTTCTGTACCTCAGATCGGTCCGTGAGGTTGAGAGTGAGAGCTCTCAGCCTCACGTATTTCTTAATGTTGGGTATGCATCTCTTTTCTTTATTCCAGAGAATTTGATGTTTTGTATCGATTATCTTTCAATTGATTATGAAATTGGCATGATACATTTACCTGACATAATAAATTGTTACATTTGATTATTCTAACTGACTTTGATATTATTTTCATTGAAGAGTTAAACGGAATAGTCAAACATTCACTCACTTTTAGTGAGGCACAGATATTATTAAAACCTTTCATTTATGGAGTCAGATGAATTAACGAGAGAATACATAACTAAATGTATTGTAAATTTAACCAACCAATACTTTGCACGAGTAAGGACAGAACACGTGATAACCTTCCCTGTGTATTGGCGGACCGGCATATTGGACCAATTTCACGGGCCTTACAATAACATGGTAAAAACCTACAATTTACAAGATGCCCTACTGGGATTGATGTTAAATCTCACATGGGAACGGCTCAGATATTTGTATTTATTTTGAACTGGGTATTTTTCAGTTTTACTCTGTGTGTGGTCAAGAAATCCCAGCTGACTTTAAACAGCCATTTTATATGTCCTAACAGCACAAAAGTCAATGATTGATATACATGAAACTGCAGAATAACAGTATACATTAAATTTGAGTTTAAATATTAGCAGCAAACAGATGTTTTTGGTGTATTTTTACAGTATTGCATTCAACAGACTCAAACCACAGAAGGCCTCAGTTTTAGATCTGAAAAGAAATATGGTTTCATCTGTTGAGAGAATGAGCAAGAGAAAGTGTCTGTACTGGACCTTTGCGGTTAATGTGTATCAGTGTTTGCATGTCTTGAGGGGTGTATAGTGTGAATCTTGTGGGGTTGAAGAACTACCACAATTTTATTTCCTCTTTATGCAAAACAAAACATTTACTGCAAAATAAAGTACAGAATGGAAAATGTTTATTCTAAATATATTCTCTGTGAGATCTTACTGTGTGAATGTGAAATATTAATATAATTTACTATGTGTATGTATTCAGCAGCATTTGCATCTCTCTATATATCCATGACCCCATTTACTCCTGCTGTAATCCTACAGATAATAAGTGTTAGTTTCAGTTAGTTATTTGCACCTCAAGCAACACTTAGTTATTTCTGAGAAGTTTCCACTAATCTTGTTACCACACCTAGGTTCACACATCTGATGTTGATCTGTTAATGTCCAGAGGTGGACAAAGTACACAACCATCATGTTGTTCCAACCCCGTAAGACTTTAGTTCATCTTCGGAACACAAATTAAGATATTTTTGATTAAATCTGAGAGCTGTCTCACTTGCTGGCCTAGAATAGTTATTAAAGACGTTAAAATATTCCAAATGACTCCAGTGGCTCAACCATATGTTTATCAAGCGACAAGAATACTTTTTGTGCGCAAAAAACAAACAAAAATAGATGAAAAGATCTATGAAAAAATGAAAAAACTATCTAAAAAAAACTAGATAGACACACTTTCCAGACATTCCAGCTCTTTACAATAATTTTGCCAGACACCAAAACTGCTTCTCTTTTTGTAGTTAGCAAGTATTTCAGACCAGGCGGGCCACACATCAGACTTCCACCGTTTGTAAAGTAGCTTTGCAGTGTTATGAGAAGCTAGCAACAGCAATATCTAGGTTAGTTAAAGAAAAGCAAAAAAAAAAAAAAAAACTAAAATTAAATAAAAAACACCAAAACGAAACCTCCCCTGTTGTTGCTAGCTTGTCGTGGTGGGGAGGCTTGTGTGCCTCCGTGACCCTGACTATACCGGCGGGGGTTACCCCTGGCAGGTATACCAAGCCAGGCAGTTTACAGGTTAGAGGTGTTGTGAACTATAGAATCGAAAAGACCAGGAGACTTGGTTGTTTCTTCAGCAGGTTTCTTTATTGAGAACACAAGCCGTCGGCAGCTGCAGTCACCAAGCCTGACGTGAATGTTCTCTTACAGTTTATATACATTTAGGGGCAGGAACCGAAAAAGACAGGTTTAGGAACTGGTTTTAGACTGAGAGCATTGCCCACCCTAATCCACTCAGCATATCTATTCAAACACTGAGACCCGAGTACAGGATTGGCTGGACTTTCTTGCTAAAACACAAACTCCAAGAGTTTCAGTAAAACAGGACTGACCAGAGTCGTTTGCTAGAAAACTCTGATAATCATAATTTATAACCTTAACCTGCTAAATTCAATGTAAACCTAAATTAAACATTTTAATAAATCTGGATTCCCACAGAGGCCAGTCTAAAAGCAGCATTGCCATCACCCATTGGCAGTAGGATGATTGGATGAAGATTGGGCCGATGTATTTGTCAGATATGAATGGTGTTTCTGCCTATGCAAATTAGGACATATTCAATTAGTGTGGTGCTCATGTGCATATTCAAATTAATTTAAAAAGAAACTTGTAATACAAAAAAAGTTACTTTTCATGTATACTTTTACTATGTAAAGTTGTATTGTGGTAGGAGTAAAGGAAAAAAATAAGCATATTTGGGTGTATTTTGGGCATATTCTACAATCCGGCCTCTAGTTCATAAATGCCAGAGGAGAACTGGCCCCGACTGAGCCTGGGTTCTCCCAAGGTTTTTTTTCTCCATTAGGTCACCTGATGGAGTTTTAGGACACCATTAGGCCGCTTGATGGAGTTTTTTCGGTTCCTTGCCACTGTTGCCTTTGGCTTGCTCAGTTGGGGATATTTTGGGGATATTTAATTTTATTCTATCAATCAATAAATTCCACTAGAAACAAACTTTGTTGCATTATTTTACTTTAATACTGTGAAGCTGCTTTGATACAATCTGTATTGTGAAAAGCGCTATACAAATATACTTGATTTGATTTGATTTGATATTCGATTAGTGTATAGCTCATTTGCATATTCAAATTAATTTTCAAAGAAACTTGTAATACAATTTTTTTTACTTTTCATGGGTACTTTGTGTAAAGTTTCATTTTGATAGGAGTAAAGGAAAAAAATAACCCCATTGGGGTGTATTGTTGCCTGGCCTTATTGGCACACATCTCGGATTGATGAGAATTTAACATATTTCCTCAACTAGGATTTCTTAGGACTTTTAGTATGTTGTTCTGGACACCTCATAGAAATTATCTAAGCTGAAAAAAATTATTTTACAATTAGTCTGTCGTAAAACGCTATTTTGCCTGGACTATAGCGTTACCGAGTGGTGGACTTTGCCCGTATCGTCGACCGTGTGACGTTCCTCGTCAACCATCTTCTCTTCAATTCTCTTCAACTCTCTTCATCCTGTTTCCTGTTACTGACGCCTTTGATCCTGTCCGTGTGAGCTTACATCTACTTTGAGTATATAAGGTACCATTTTTTTTGTTGGGCCTGTGTGGTGAAGCAGCCATTTCGTTTAAGGATACAACATACCCAAGCTACATTCAGGCCTGCATCATTTGAACATGTGAAGGGTATTTCAAATTTAAAATAGAGTTTGCCGGCTATTTTATTTTCTTGGGCCCTATTGTTTGAATGTGAATTTAAATGCCTTTGTGATCTGAAAAGTGAGTTTATTAATACCTTTTTACTTTCTGACACACTTTTTCTGACTAAATCTGTCTTTTTTTTAAAAAAACAGTTGTGGTTACTGACTGATATTTTAAGTTGATTAAGGAAAAAGAGTAAATAGTACTGCTTAAATAGTGATTTAGAGGGAAAGAGTATTTCAACAATGAGTTAATAATTACACACACACACAAGTTGAATACTGATACATTTATTAGTGAAACTCACATATTTGACTGAAAAGAAAGTTAAAGAACTCAGGATAGCCACCTCTCATTATAGTGAAACAAGCTAGAGAGCCGCTACATTTTTATCATAGGTACACTTATCTTGCAACAATGTTTCAGTGTCAGTTTGTGACTGTCTCTCTCTCTCTGGTGTGAAGTGTGTGTCTGTGAATAACATGCGGTTGAAGGTGTTTTTTCCATTCCTGCTTACCATTTGACTTCTGCTCAAAAGAGATACTGAACCTATCAATGCTGATGTTTGACAAAAAGGACTCAAATAAAACAGATATTGAAATATGAAAATATATACCTTGTGTGCATATGCATCATCTTATGTACTCATGCAGTGCCAGTTTCAGTAGTTTTTTCCAGCTGTAACACTTCCTTCTAAGAAGAACTATTCTTGATGCCTTTGTTTCGTATTAAGATCATCTTTTTTTTACTGTCAATGTTTTGATCATTATTTTTAGAATAAATGCAATGTATGATTTACAATTTATGTTTGATAGTTGGTAATAAATTGCTTTGTTTTCATCAGTTTTGAGGAGAAACTAACTAACACTGCTAAGAAACTCTTTTTTAGTAGCATTACAGTGCTCCTGTCCACAACTAATAAGGTCAAACCTTAACCCTCTGATGGTTTACGGGGTCTTTTCAGACCCCAAATGACTTTTGCTCAAATTAAAAAAAATGTTCCCTTTGTCCAAATGGTATGAAACCTTCTACGGCTCTCAACACTTTCTAGATCTACAAAAAAAAAATTAAATTGGAATGATATCTGTTTTTATGTTAGCGTGACAAAAATTGTGACACTCGTGGTCTTCGGGGTCTCTGGAGACCCCGCAATCAAAATAGACAAAATTCATCATCAAAATCAGAAACAACGCAGAACATATCGACAGAAATGGCACAAATAAAGTGGCACACTTCCACCAATGCAAAAAACATCCACAATGCTAAATTATATTGCTCACAACACGTGTGTACACACACACACACACACACACATATAGAGGAATACATTTTTGAGACTATAAAAACTGTTCTCTTATCATTTGTAAAATAAAATCATCCAAAATGCAGTACCACCACAAAAATAAATTGGTGACACTGAAACATTGAAAATGCGCACACACACACACACACACACACACACACACACACACACACACACACACACACACACACACACACACACACACACACATTTGTAAGGCTATAATTTGTCAAATAAAATCATCCAAAATGCAGAACCAACACAAATATAAAGTGGTGACACTGACACCGACAATGTGTACTCATACACTCTCTCTCTCACACACACACACACACGCACACATGTCTGGTTCACTATCTTTGTGGGGACTCTCCATAGACTTAATGGTTTTTATACTGTACAAACTGTATATTCTATCTCCTTACACTAACCCTACCCCTAAACCTACCCATCACACACAACTTTCTGCATTTTTACATTTCCAAAAAAACTCATTCTGTATGATTTATAAGCTTGTTTACCCATAGGGACCTCAATTTAGGTCCCCACGGTGACACGAGTCCTCATGAGTCTGTGTGCATTCAGGTTGAAGTCCCCACCGGGATAGAAAAACAGGTACACACGCACACACACACACACACAGGAACATTTGTAAGGCTATAATTTGTCAAATAAAATCATCCAAAATGCAGAATCACTACAAATATAAAGTGGTGTGGTGACACTGGCACATCGACAATGTGTACTCACACACTCTCTCTCTCTTTATCTCTCAGACACACACACACATACACACACAATTGTGTGTGTCTAGAATCTAGAATTAGATTAAAAATAAATGATTGAAATAAATGATAAAATCTTAAGACTCCAACATTTCTCTTTGTAACATTTTGTTCAGGTTTGATTCTAATCATAATGTAACATTATTGAAATTGGGGGGGTTTGGTACAAAAAAAATGCTAAACTTTGACAAAAATATTTTATTTTTGTTATAATTGTGATTTTATAATATTTAGATATGAATCCAACTGAATCCAACTTGTGAAAAGATATCTTTCAGGTAGTCTAATAGCAAATAGCATATACTGGAGCTCTATAGCCATCTAGTGGTTAAAATTATTATTTTTAATTTTAAAACTGCATTTTCAAAAAAATGGGCAAAAATGTTACATTAAACCATTTAAAATTATCCATGTTATCCCCATGAATGAAAGTTAGAAATCTGGGTCTTTTATAAAGTGAATTTTACATCAAATGCTGTTTTTTTGTAAAAAAGCTATTTAAATATTTATTTATTTATTTATTTATTTATAGAAATTTTAAAAATATCATAAATTCTCCAAAAACTGCACAAATGTTGAGTAAAAACATTAACAAACAGAATAAAATTACATTTGTAAAAAAAAAAACTATTATCTTGTTACAAAGTTAAATGTTATTGTCTGGGGTCTCTAGAGACCCCAAAAAACTCGAGTGTAGACATAAAAAAAGACCATCAGAGGGTTATAATGTGACCACAATGCATATAACAACAAATAGGCTAAAAAAAATGAACCTGAATGACCAGTGAATCTCAATTTATTCAATGAATATGGTATAATTACTGAAGGTTAAATGTCGCCCACTTTACCTGAATCCCACTTTATCAAACACATTCAGCCAAAGTGGACCAGCAATATTTAAACACCTTACAAAAAACTGACACATTTTTAAACATTTTAATCTTTGCAGTTTCTTTCTGTTTACAGTGTGTACAGTTTACATTTAGTGTTTAAGTTAGGAATTAAAATATTTTTCTATATTTCACCTTGAGTGAGTTTTGCTTTGACATGTGACTACACCCACCAGTGTCATATTGCATCAAACAGAACTATTTCATTTAATGTTCTAGAGTTCAAATGCCATCAAATCAATGTTATATCATTCGTTTTAAATTTTACACATTGAGTGATCTGATGAATTTTACTCATGTTTTTGGGTTTGTTAAATATGTTGTTGAATATGTTTTTTAATATATGTTACAAATGATGTGTTTTTAATTGCAGGTGAATCACTGGTGAAACATCTGCTATAATACTATAAATAAATAATTTTAAATGTAGAAATAGGCCTTTTCCTATACATAATGGTGTAGTTAAATTTAACAGCCTCTGTATAGAGCACCATCTAGAGTTCAAAATAAGACTTCACATCTGGAACAATAATACTAGGGTTCTTTCTGTGTTTGTTTATCGGTCAAAAGAGCCGACCTCGAGTCTCTGTGATCTTCTGTCTCTATCTCAGGTCCCTCCTTTAATGCAAGTCTGTGGGATTTTTCCCACCTGTTTATCATCCAGTAAGTGAAAATGGTGAGAAGTACACACAATGGATGATAAATAATATATAGTAGCCTATGCATACTACAAGCCATATGCATACAGCATTCTCTAGATTCTAGAATCATAACCAGGAATCAGCTCCACCATCTAATATTAGTATGTTAAAGGAGTCGTTACCTACAATTTTCACTTTTCCACGAGAATCAATTATGATTGCCTAACGATTATACACTGGCTGGGAAGCCGGAGGCCTGGAAGGCTTTATAGAAATCTGGCATCCTACTGAACGAAGTTAAACTGAGAGAGCGTATAGCGTTCACAGACACCAGAATGAACAAGTTCACAGTAACGTTCATCAGGCAGTAATGCGGTACGTTCAGTTCACGTTTGCCCAAAATATGAACGAGTTCATGAAAGTTCGTTCAATGAACGCGTTCAGGCACAACACTGGCGGGAGTAGCTCTTCGAGGTAAACATGGGGAATGGCTGCTAACGTACTTTGCAAAAAACAAATGACTGAGATCATCATGAATTCGGCTATTGTTTATTTATTGCCTAACGCATATTAGGCACCGTCTAGTTTGTGTGTGTGTGTGCTCGCGTCTTATATTTGTGTGTGTGTGCTCACGTCTCATATGAGTAACGTTATGTGCGTGGAGGGTTCATATACATGTATGTGTGACTACTTAGTATAATATGCAAGCGTGTTTCATATGTGCGTGAATGAAGTTTGATTTAAGCCCTAAACAGCGCCTCATACTTATACACTGGCCGGGAAGCCGGTGTGGTATAGTATTCTGTAACATAGACAGTATAAGAAGTGGACAGAGCCATCTCATTGGATCTCAATTGAGACAAGTGAAGCCCGTTTTCAGCGATTTCTTAGCACTTCCTTTCCTGACGCGCAGACTCAAACAGAGCAAAGCGTTACACGAACCACGTGAGCAACCCGTCTGTCTTCTAGTAGCTGTGCCAAGAGAAATCTGAATCATTCCCTTCCGAAACGTTCAGAGACGGAGAGTGTGAGTAGGAGCTGTCCATGAGCTAGGAGCAGGAGCAACTTTTGCTAGGTATTCTGATTAATTATTTTGTCATTTTGCCTCCACATCCCCCCGATTGCCCGCGAGCTTCTCCTCCCGTCCATACGGTAATCTCTCTACTGTGCGACAGAGAGTCGCGTGGTTATGACGCAATCGTTAGCCTACTTTTACAAAAACTGCTTCTACGGGGCCATAACATAAGCTACAGGGTAATGGAGCATTTTATACATTGTCGTGTTTTTTTAGAAATAAATAATGGACGAATGTAGTCTTCAAACGCCTTAGATGTAAAGTTATTCGCTGTCAAAGTGACGCCAAAATGAATGGGAGTCAATGGGATGCTAACAGCAGGTGAAGTTCTGCTACAAGATGGTGGCACGCGGCCAGCTTCAACTTCCGGTCGACTTCCTTCCCGCTTGTTCTGTAACCTTATAGTAATGGGTCCGGGCTGAGGACCCAATTAGTATGCCAGTAGTATGCCTGATCTAAATCTGTTCTCGCGACACGGTAAGGCAGTATCAGTGCAGTAATATCAGGTAAAGCTCATAGCACGATCATCGGATAACGTTAGCTGTATGCTGCTACTATCTAAGCTAACTAAAAAACACACTAACAACGAGAAATGTTTAATTTTACAATCTATAGCTTCGGTTAAATACTAGTATATGAAACGTATAATGTAAAATACATTAAATACATTGATGACTCGTTATAACGTAGTACAAACGTCTTCTATAATAAAGTGATTTTGTATGATTTATAACCAGGCACTAAAGCGATTACCCATAAAACGTGCTTTGAACCAATCGGATTGCTTGGGTCCTCAGCCCGGACCCATTACTATACGGTTACAGAATACTATACCACACCGGTCGCGTTCATTCACTACTTGCGCCATGATGTCAGTTTGTAATGATATGCTAAAGCGTTACCATCGGTGTCAACCCCCCTCCTTCCTGCAACCAATCAACGCGCCCCTCATTTGCATTATTATAATGACCGTCCACGACAGCCAAAATATTGCAACAGATCTCGCGAGACAATAATGCCTTCAGAAATAAGGGTCTGAGGAGCTCTGTGTTTATTTTTTTTCCACTTTTATTTTTTAGAAGGGCCTGAAAGACTATAATACAGCAGTAGGTATCCAAGGTAATGCGAGGTTATGACTCCTTTAAAAAGCTTTTAAAGTGGACATCGACTGAGGCCATACAGAAAGCAAAATCTGTTGGGGGTATTTTGTAGGACAGGTGCAGCAGGGAAAAGGGTTTTTGGACTCGGGACAAGCCGACCCATATGGTACAAGGCAACATCAGCCCAGAGAAGAAAGCTGGTAGCCGAGGTCCGGCAGCAAGAGGAGGAAGAGATGCACAAAGGCAGTCTCGCAGTCCAAACAACCTGGAGAAACGTAAGCTCACCTGGAAAGATCTTTGGGAGATGGAAGGAAACAGACTGAGCTTCATCATCAGAGCTACGATGTTCTTCACACACCCAAGAACATAAACCAGTGGACTGGAGAAGATCCATTATGTCCTCTCTGTTAAACTTTCCCAGCCTTACACCTGGAGGCACAATCAGGTCCTGGGACAACTGGCAATTATCCTGGTACAAAGAAATCAGTGTATTGTCCAGCATCAGTGTGTGTGATCTCAGCATCAGTCTCTCTCTACCTCTGGAGGTGGAATATCAGGATAAAAACACCTACAGCTGTGTGCTGAACAATCCCATCAGCAACCAGACCACACATCTGGACATCAACACACTCTGTCACACATGTGCAGGTAGCACACAGCACTGATGATATATGTGTGTGTTTACTGACCTGATCTCTGTCTTCTGTTGTAGATCAGACTGATGCGTTCACTCACATTAATGTCTCTCTTTTTCTCTCCTCCAGTCTCAGTGTCTCTGATAGTGTTGATCTCTGCTGGATCTCTGATGATTGTTGCTGGATTTTGGATCTTCCTGGATCTGCAGGAAATGTAGAAAAATTGACAAAGAAGGCAAGTGTTACATACAAGTATTAAAATAAATAACAATTTGAAAATATACTCAGAATATTTTTGTCTATTGATAGATTATCATTTAATCAATAATTTCCCCCATAAATTTGTAATTTACACCCTCTTAATCACTTATACGAAAAGAAACCAAAATAAATGTTAGTTATTGTGTTTACCAATTTCTGTAAATTTCTCTCATATCAGAATACATGTGTATTTGCATACAATAAAATTGAGCACCGTTATCATTTCAGCAGTGAGTCAGATGTAGATCAGTGTGTGATTGTTTTTGTCTGATCAATCACACACCAGCACAATATTAGACATATATAAAAGATCAGGACACATGTGTGTTGTGTTGACGCAAGAGCGGACGTTGCATGTATGTGCGTTGGAGATTAATATTTTGTAAATCAAGCACTTGCTTTGTTCAAACAATGGAGGTTAAACGACTGGCGTCACATGGATTACTTTAATAATGCATTTACTATTTATTATTTATCCAGAAAAAAAATATATATCGCAACTGCTTAATCAGAAGAAACCTAACATTTATTATTATTATTATTAGTATATCTTGTGTTGTGTTTTTTACAGAAAGTAAAAGAGAAGGATCATGTGGTGTATGCACCTCTCACAATGAGAAGATGAACAAACTTCAGTCTTTAGTACAAGACCCAACTGTGTGACCTGGGACAGATTTAAACTATAATAATTTAAGATGGATTCATTAAATGGTCTCCTAAAAACGTCAAACAAACTTGCCCTGTATTACAAGGACTTTTAACAATCTAAACCGTATGACACATTGGGGAATTTGATATTTTTTCTTTAAGTCTTAAAATATATGTGCGTAAATCTCATGAAAAAAAGTAAAATGTAGATGCAAAACACTCATCAATATAAGTGGAGACTCTGCTGTGGTCTAGTTTATTACCTCTGTACACAAATGTTGCTTGATCTGTTGTGCTGGAGCTGTGTGTGTTTGATGTCAGAGAGTGTGTTTGATGTCAGTTGTGTGTCTGAGGTGTCAATAGCGTTGAAGGGCTTTTTCCATTCCTGCTAACATGAAACCATGACTATTTTAAAACCTGCTTTACAAAATACTGAACTCATCAATGCTGGTATTTGACAAAAAAGTCTCAAATAAAACAAAGAAATGACTGTGGAATGTGAACATTTCATATTCTTTGTGTGCATATGCATTATGATCTTTTATACTCATGCAGTGATCGTGCAGTTAAGCAGTGCTGGCTTCAGTAGTCATTTCCAGCTCTAGCAACACTTCCTTTTAAGAAAAACTATTCGTTATAACCCCATTGATACCTTGATAGGTCATATTCTGTTAGCCTTTTCCAAAGGGGCTAGTTTTCTAAACAACATTTGAGTTACAGTTCTTATCACTTAATGTCTGTGATTCCATACACTGATTTGGACAGGATTAACATCTTCATGTTTATTACATAAGTGTGTTTTTTCTAGAAGTTGGTGCTACAGAAGGTCATGTGCTATGTTAGCGTGTATCACAAATAATGTATATGTCTTTTAATTTTATTATTTGGTGATATTTTAATTTATAATAAAAAACGTCTCAGTTACGTATGTAACCCTCGTTCCCTGAGTACAGGGAACGGAGACGTGTCGTCGGGGGAGTGGGTCGTGTCCAATGGGTCGTGTCCGGATAAGCAAACAGGTCTACCTGTGCGACTCCGAAGACACTCCAAATCAGCTGAACCGACTGGGGATGGAGTCGCCATTCTCCTGGCAGGGGAGGCAACCGTGAGAGCTCGTCTGCCACACGGTTGAGCTCCCCTGGAACATGAACGGCATGAAGCGACCTCAGATGCTTCTGACTCCATAGGAGGAGGTGGGAGGCGAGTCGCGTCATACGATGGGAGCGTAGACCACCTTGATGATTGATGTACGCAACGGTCGCAGTGCTGTCCGTACGGACCAGTACATGCTTGTGTCTGAGAAACCCCTTGAGGCGACACAAAGCTAGACGTACTGCTTGCAACTCTAGGCAGTTGATGTGCCAAGCTGGGGCCCCGTCCACAGACCCGAGACTGCGTGCCCGTTGTACGTGGCCCCCCAAGCCATGGCAGAGGCATCCGTGAACACCACAGCATGCCTGGAAACCTGGACTAGGGGCACTCCGGCCCGTAGAAACACAGGGTCTGACCATGGGAAGAAGGTTTGGCGGCAGCGCGAGGTAACTTTGACCCGGAGCGTACCGCTCTGCCACGCCCACCTCGGGACTCGATCGTGAAGCCAGCATGTAACAAGCCGAGCGGCGTTACTGCGACTGCGGCTGCCAAATGTACCAGGAGCCTCTGAAATTGTTTCAGTGGAACCGCTGTCCTGCCTCGAAAGGACTTGAGGCAGGTGAGCACTGACTGGATGTGCTCCTCTGTGAGGCGCGCAGTCTGGGCGACCGAGTCCAATTCCATACTGAGATAAGAGATCCTCTGTACGGGGCAGAGTTTGCTCTTGTCCCAGTTGACCTGAAGCCCCAACCGACTGAGGTGCCGGAGCACCATGTCCCTGTGATCGCATAACACATCTCGCGAGTGAGCTAGAATGAGCCAGTCGTCGAGATAGTTGAGAAATGCGAACGCCTTGTTCTCTCATGGGGGGGGGAAACAAGTCCGAGCGGGCGGTTTTGAGGCGCTTCTGGACCACAAGTGTGGACATCGTCTGACCGAGGGCCAGCGCTGTGACTAATCACGGTCAGTCACTAAGCACAGCTCCACCCCGAATCAGAACTACCCACGTGCACTGAGTGTGCAGGGGTAGTGAGAGAGGAAAAACTTCTGTAGATTTAGGCATGTTTGGCTTGCCATATTGGCACCAAAATGCTTCCATACTGCCAAAATTTTTCACACGCATCTAGATACTTTAGACCCAGGAAGTGTGACTGTCAAGTCTGAATCTTCAGCATGAGAACACACCATTACAGTAGGAACTCAGCATGAAAACACACCATTACAGTAGGAACTCAGCATCATTTTCAGAGTATAACAGCCCTCTCTCCGATGTAGCGATCGACATCTGTCCTCCCCTGGGGCCCTAAATGAAATGCTTGATCCCTCATGAGAAGGACCAAAATCCCATTCAAAGACTTGACGGCACACGGCATGCTGAGCGGCTCAAACCTTTACGAGAAAGGGGAGACGAACAACGTGCCGACGTGGTCATGCACTCATGAGAACATGAACCACCCATGAACGCAGTCTCAACACACTGATTAGGCATGTGAAACAGCGATCATGGCCGTCAACCAGGCATGCAAGACAGTGAACGTGGCCATCGCTGGCACACGGCACGCTGAGCGTTCAAGCCCTCAGGCAAGACGAACAACGTGCCGACGTGGTCATGCTCTCATGTAGAGAGCACAAACCACCCACGAACACAGTCTCAGCATGTTTGTGATGCACTAGAGGAGTGGGAAGCTCGTGAGGGTCTTTCACCTGGCGAGACGTTCCGCACTGTAACCCTCAGATCACCAATGTTGTTTGCCAAAGTAGCCCTCTCCTGGTGCACCAGAAGAGAAACTAGATCGGGAAACAAGCAAAGGGACTCACATCATAGAGGCACGCGAGTCTTGATCTTGACCACGCATCTTGAGCGCCGAATGATGCGCACTGGGTTGCCGTGACAACCCACGCTGTCAACCGGCGCTCGACGGCACACGGCACGCTGAACGGCTCGAGCCTTTAAAAAGGGGAGACGAACAACGTGTCGACGTGGTCATGCACTCCTGAGAGAACATGAACCACCCACGAACATAGTCTCACACACTGATTAGGCATGTGAAACAATGAACGTGACCGTCATATGAGGACAGGAAACGATTGCATCCAGAAACACACGAGTGAAACGTCATCCTGAAAAGGACGCGATCTTCACTCGTGTTGCTCTTTCAGGAAGAAAGTACTCTCTTTATTGTGCTGAAGCACACAAGGACCCAACGTGGCAACACAGCGGGGAAACTGCAGGCCCGCTGTGCGCACTCAACCGTTTACCAGCTGTGAAAACAGCTTTTGAATTAACAAGTGTGTAGACGCAGCCGGCAGACAGGAAATCGTGCGGTCGCTGAAACGCTGTCACGCCAACACAGAGAGATCCCTTCCCGAAACAGCAGACTTGTAGAGCGTGAGATTGATACAATCTTAAAGCTCACTCACTCAGAGAAGACACAATCGGTCGGCTCCGAAGCAAAAAGCACTATGCATGCGTTGCTTCCGTCCTTTATACCCGCGCTGGTAGGCGGGCTGCGGAATGCAAATCCTGCATGCCAATTTCATTGGCTCGTTTTAGATCACTCGTAGGCAGTTGGTTTCCCTAGCGTGATCCCAATTCGTCAGGGAACTCCCCCGACGACACGTTGGAGTTCCCAGGACGAAAGGGAACTCCATTTAAGTAAACTTCATGAGTTTATCAAAGTCGCTGTAACTTGCATAAGTGAACAAAGAATTCTATAAACAAGTATTTTACTCAGAACACTGATATTAAAATGGGCAATTTTGCGATTTGTCTCTATTTATTAATTTTATAATGTTATTTTTTCATCGGATACCATTCGTATTGGAACTAAATTAAAGCATGTCAAAATTTGGTGCGTAAACGGTAGGTCATGTATAGGTAAAAAAAACACTTGAGAAGAAGAAGAAGAGAATGTACTGCTAAAAAAGTACATTCAATATAGTGTGAATGTGTATGCCTATAGTATAAATATAATCTTGGCCGCATACATTTGTCATGTTGTTATTATCATGTGATCTACCAGCGTCAGTTATGCAATTCATAAATCCTCCCCCATGGCCTCATTGGATAATAAAGTGTCCATCGTGCTCACTTCAGAATCTCACTGGAAGTAGTAGGTCATCCAGGTACTTTTTGCTACTGTACTAGTGTGAATTCAGATAGACAGTCACATTCAACGTCACTTCGGAAACGTCACCGACGTATTGACATCCCAACCTTCTTTGGGATCTCAATACGTAGGTGAAGATCCTACTTGACTTCTCCGTTCCCTAGGGTTACATGTGTAACCAAGGTGTTTTTTCGCCTAGGGAAGTATTTGATTTTGGATGCAGCCACAGACATTCACAATCGGGCCTGGTTAAAATTCTCAGAGGATCGCCAAAAAAAGTAGGTAATTCTCCCTGGAATTTTTACTTCGTTTTTTATTTATGTTGTGTGAGAAAAACATGACTTCGCAGACGGGATTAAAATCGCAAAGTAGTTTGTTCCTGTTTTATTTTATATATTTAATAAAAGCCTTATTTCTCTGCACTTGAGTCCTCGCTACTTCCACCTACCCAAACCCTGACAGGTTTACTTTATTTCTGTCAGACATCTATATAAAGTCTTATTGAGAATCATCAGAGGTTTAGATGTTGGTGTTTTATTGGAATAATAGTTAGCTTTGCTTCACCATTATGGTGATCAGTATTGCATACTCCAAGTACCTCAGATAACCTGCTCTCTGGAATACTCCCCTCAATCTGTAATAATAAAGACAGACAATGCTTTGGTCATCACTTTTGTGATATTGATTTGATTTTAAGTGATCAATGGCGCCATCTCTTGTTTTTTTTTAGAAACAGCAGTTTAAAACAGCATCAGCACGTGGAAACACTCAACAGGAAATATCGTCTAATGGAGAACTGGCTTATATGCACATTACTGATGGAGGGAAATTCTGTCACTCTAAACACCGATCTTACTAAAATACATCTAGACAATGGGATACTGTGGAGCTTTAGAGAAAAAATGTATTATAGTTGAAATCAGAAAAGGTGCTAGAATCTTCTCTGCAAATAATGACCCTGATGGGAGATTCAGAGACAGACTGAATGTGGATCATCAAACTGGATCTCTGACCATCACAAACACCAGAACTGAACATGCTGGAGTTTATCAACTGCAGATCAACAGTGTGAGAAAGAGTTTCAGTCTCACTGTCTATTGTGAGTTTAATGTTTGTTTCACCTGTTTTTAGCTTTAAAATATCTTAATTATAAAAATGACTAAATAATTTCAATTAAGCATATATTGCACAATGATATTTCTCCATATGTGTAAATAACCTTTTAATGGTGCACTGATATTTATTCACTGCCATTTATTCACTGAATTAAATTGTTGATTTTAGGAGAATTAAGGAGCTTCTTTCATCATGTACTTGTGTCTTTCTGAAGAGTTTTTACTTTATTTTTCTTGTATGGAGCAGAAAACAAGATCTTTTTGAGTTCATGACAGAGACTAAAATCTCAATTCAATTCATCGTAGCGTTTTTTTTTCCAGAAGTCCATGCACCCTGTTGTGATTCTGTTGAAGCTGTGCTGCGATTGGTTATCGCTGTGCTGATGGACGTGGCTTTTGCAGCCGCAGCTGTTCTTCTGGTCAATGATGTCAGAGCTGCAAGAGGTTAAACAGAGAAAACAGAACAAATGTCAGAAATGTTGTGGCAAATAGGCCTATTTACTAGCCTGGGTGCCAGCCCGAACCCCGCCCACAACATTTTTTGGTCGGGAAGTTCGGTCTGGACTCGATCCGTTGAGGAGTAATTATGCTCGGCTCCCAAAAGGCAGAGCCAATCAAATTGCCAGGGCGGGCTTTAATAGATGATGGACAGATCTGCGGTTACGTAATCACCCACGTTACCAAAGAGCGCTTGATTTGAATTAGTTTACGACAAAGACGACTGCAGCTGGAGAATTGAGATTTCACGAGTTCACACTTACAAATACAGATAGAATAAATGGGTTCACGAGTTCACACAAATAAGTCAGATAGAATAAATGCGTATATGACGTGCTGTCCGAGGAGAGGGCTGTGGGCTCGGTAGCCATACTCCCACCGTGTTCCTGGTTGTGAGAGAACAAGACAAGAAAAGTGAGGATTTGGGCTGGTGGAGGGATGCTGAAAAACTGTCAAGGAGTGTTAGGTAAGTTGACAGAGTGAATATGCTTCCTCATGCTGATATAGGGTAACGTTAGACATGGTATTGTTTAATGACAAGTTGATATTGGATTGATTATTTGTACGTGCTCCTCCCGAACTTTGTTTATGAAACATCATGTGTAGATTCCGCCATCGCGTCTGTTATAGAAGATATCCACAGCGCATTCATTTTAAAAGAGGAACAGAGAGCCGCGCCCGCGACATTTTGTTGGTTGAAAATATGAATGAAGAACATGCGTCATTTACTCCGTTGCTCTGATTGGTTGTAGATCTATCCAATTGAGTGCAGAGTTTTTTTTTCCTGGTTCGGTTTAGACACGCCCCTTCGTTGGAGGCATTGTTTGTAGAAATTGAAATACCGGTATGTGTATTTAGCTTGGATTACAGCGTCGCGCCTGCACGTTGAAAGGGATTTTTCTCCAATGAGGGGGATAAGGGGGCGGATTCGGCGGAATGTTTTGACGAATTACACCACATGATTGCACTGATTGGTTATAGCTGTGAGCAGACAGTGTCAATTAATGTATTGGAGATTGAGAAAACGGCAGCCGTGCCCATAGATGTAAAGAAAACGAAGTTGCTTGTCAGATTTTCCTAACAAGCAACCATATTTTTTTAATAAGCCCAAAAATACGCAACCCGTGCTGTTTTAACGCGACTTACTAAAAAAAAAAAGCCCAAAGTCGCGTATTATAAGCGGACTTGGCAACTATGTGTAAAGTGTTTGTTACTCAAATCTGGTGTGTTAGGCCATTGGGCCAGTATTCTTGAATATTTCATTTTATTATTTAATGTCATCCATTTCACATTTCTTTCTTAACTGCAGTGTTTTAATTTTTTCTTAATTTATGTTGTGTTGCTGTTTTCATTTTGTTGTAGGCTATACTTGTATGCAGCAATCTCACAAGTGTAAAACTGTCACACCAATAAATTCCTGTATTTGAACAGAAAACCAAATATTACTTATTGAACTGATAAACAGCTATGAATCATGGGCGCGCCCCCCAAAACAGTGGCTACATTACTACGTAAAATTTTCTGAGAAAATTAATAATATCACAAAGGTGATCAGCACATCCTTGAGTTGCCCTGGGGTTAGACAGATCAAACCACCTGAGAAAGTAGTTACTATGTCTGACTTCAAAGAAATTGATGGCAAAATTTTGGAAGAAACCGTACAGCACCTTAAAACATCAACCTGCGCTCTTGACACACTTCCCACACCATTTTTCAAAAGTGTGTTAAACAGTTTAGAAGCAGATCTTCTAGAAGTGGTAAATGCCTCACTTTTCTCTGGGAGTTTTCCAAACTCCCTGAAAACTGCAGTTGTCAAGCCCCTCCTGAAAAAGAACAATCTGGATAAGACCATATTAAGCAACTATAGGCCGATCTCAAATCTTCATTTCATAGGCAAGATCATTGAAAAAGTTGTCTTCAATCAGCTGAACAAATTTTTATGCTCGAATGGATACTTTGACAATTTTCAATCTGGTTTCCGACCGCACCACAGCACAGAGACAGCGCTCATAAAGATAATAAACGATATTCGCTTAAATACTGATTCAGGCAAATTATCAGTGCTGGTACTACTCGACCTCAGTGCTGCATTTGACACTGTCGATCATAACATACTTCTTGACAGGCTGGAAAACTGGGTGGGGCTTTCTGGGATAGTCCTAAAATGGTTCAGGTCATACTTAGATGGGAGAGGTTATTATGTGAGTATAGGAGACCATAAGTCTGAGTGGACATCCATGACATGCGGAGTCCCTCAAGGCTCAATTCTTGCGCCACTCCTGTTCAACCTGTATATGCTCCCAATGAGCCAAATAATGAGAAAGAACCAAACTGCTTACCACAGCTATGCAGATGACACACAGATTTGCTTAGCCCTATCGCCTAACGATTACAGCCCCATTGACTCCCTGTGCCAATGCATCGATGAAGTCAACAGTTCGATGTGTCAAAACTTTCTTCAGTTAAACAAAGACAAAACTGAAGTCATTGCAATTGGAAACAAAGATGAAGTTCTCAAGGTGAATGCATACCTTCACTCTAGGGGTCAAACAACTAAAAATCAAGTCAGGAATCTTGGTGTGACACTAGAGTCAGACCTTAGTTTCAGTAGTCATGTCAAAGCAGTAACTAAATCAGCATACTATCATCTAAAATATATTGCAAGAATTAGATGCTTTGTTTCCAGACAAGACTTAGAGAAACTTGTTCATGCTTTCATCACCAGCAGGGGGGATTATTGTTATGGACTCTTCACTGGCCTTCCCAAAAAGACCATAAGACAGTTGCAGCTCATACAGAACGCTGCTTCCAGGATTCTGAGCAGAACCAGAAAATATGAACATATCAGCTTGATTGATTAACGTGCGACCTGGATGTATAAAGGGGAGCCTTGCACACATGACAACATCCTATCGTCTGAAGGGACTGTTGCAGGCAGGCCCCGAGGCATGGCAGGAAGACGTAGTGTCTCGTTCCCTGTTCTCAGGGAACATAGGTTACAGTCGTAACCTGAGATGTTCCCTTTCGAAAGGGAACTCTACACTACGTCAGAATGACGCTATGGGGAACGATATACCAACGCCACCATGCTGAGGGGAGTGCATGCCCAAAGGCAGTGACAACTGTCCGAACCAGTAATTCAGAAACACTGGAACCACTCACCCTTAGGTCACATCGGGCTGTCAGTGACAGCACTCCCTACAGGTCATAGCCCAAGCTAATGAACCAAGAAACCGCCAGAACATAGTTAATGGGGGGTATATCTGGGCCAGCTCAAAGGCTTAGGACATCAGCTTCTAATAGAAGGGGTCCCTTCTAGGGAGTGTGGCTAGGGGACCCAAGGGACTCCCAGCCAGTCACTATTCAGGGGAGCGTGCCACCTGAAATGCCACCAGGCAGGCCTGACCTGGTGTCACTACATAAGACACTACAGTCTGGCCACTTCCTGTCTGTCCGAAGACAGAGCCTCTGGACACTTGCCTTAGGAAGGCATCCAACCCGAGGGACTGCGAAGCAGGCAGTGAACCACTCAGCCCGGATCTCAGAGACGGGACATCCTGGAGAGTATGACTCAGCATAGTGCTTTACAACCCTTGCCAGCGAGGGGAGTTTCTCTACTCGATCCATGGATCTACCCAGTGTTTGTGTTTCAAAACACTGAGGAGGCCTGTGAGGGCCTAAAGGGAGCTTACCTCCAGGAAGGCCTGGTAGGACCTCTAACCTGGCGACCACAACATGGGGGAGCTTGTATTCAACCACAATATGTGGGAGCTTACCTTCAGGAAGGCCGGTGAGGCCTCTAACCTGGCGACCACAGCATGTGGGAGCTCATATCAGGAAGGCCGGTGAGGCCTGTAACCTGGGGACCACAACCTGTGGGAGCTTACTTTCGGAAAGGCCCTAGAACCGAAGTCTGGGCCACGTAAGAAAGGGAATTAAGCATACAGCGCACAACCCTTACCATAAATATGGATTATAGAAAGTACATGAAAGAAAGTGCATGTACTTAGCCATTCTGAATCCAAGAAGGCCTGATGAGGCCTGTAACCTGGCGACCACAGCATGTGGGAGCTCATACTCGGGAAGGCCGTGAGGCCTGTAACGCGGTGACCACAGTGTGTGGGAGCTCATCAGAATGTGGAAGTTAGCTAGAGAAAGGTGTCTGTCGTAATATGCGTGAGTACTTTAAAGTACTTTTTGACTTACCATAAGCATGGGTTTAAGAAAAATAGATGAAGTAAAGGTTCATGTACTTCATCACTCTATATTCAGGAAGGCCTAGTGAGGCCTATAACCTGACGACCACAGTAAGTGGGAGCTCATTCTCAGGAAGGCCCCTGAGGCCTGTGACCTGACGACCACAGACTGTGGGAGCTCGTATCCAGGAAGGCCGGTGAGGCCTGTAACCTGGCAACCACAGCATGTGGGAACCCATGATCAGGAAGGCCAGATGAGGCCTATAACCTGATGGACACAATGCGTGGGAGCTCACATTCAGGAAGGCCTGATGAGGCCTGCAACCTGACATGTGGAAGCTCACAACTAGTGAGGCCTAAACCCTAGCGACCACAGTGAGTGGGAGTTCACATTCAGGAAGGCCTGGAGAGGCCTGTAACCTGACATGTGAAAACTCATAACCAGGAAGGCCTTTAGGAAGCCTGAAGCCTGGTGACCACCGTGTATGGGAGCTCATATTCAGGAAGGCCTAGTAAGGCCTGTAACCTGATATCCCAGTATGTGGGAGCTCATAACCAGGAAGGCCGGATGAGGTCTGTAACCTGATGACCACAGTATGTGGGAGCTCACATTCAGGAAGGCCGGGTGAGGCCTGCAACCTGACATGTAGAAGCCCATCACCAGGAAGGCCGGTGTGGTCTGTAACCTGGCGCCACAGTATGTGGGAGCTCATAACCAGGAAGGCCTGGCGAGGCCTGTAACCTGGCGACCACCGTGTATGGGAGCTCATATTCAGGAAGGCCTAGTAAGGCCTGTAACCTGATATCCCAGTATGTGGGAGCTCATAACCAGGAAGGCCGGATGATGCCTGTAACCTGGCGACCACAGTATGTGGGAGCTCATAACCAGGAAGGCCGGATGAGGCCTGTAACCTGATGACCACAGTATGTGGGAGCTCACATTCAGGAAGGCCGGTGAGGCCTGTAACCTGACATGTGGAAGCTCATAACCAGGAAGGCCTGGTGAGGCCTATAACCTGGCAACTACAGTATGTGGGAGCTCATATTCAACCACAGTAAGTGGGAGCTCATACTCAGGAAGGCCCAGTGAGGCCTATGACCTGATAACCACAGTATGTGGGAGCTCATATACAGGAAGGCCTGGTGAGGCCTCTGACCTGATAACCACAGAATGTGGGAGCTCATATTCCACCACAGTATGTGGGAGCTCATATTCAGGAAGGCCTGGTGAGGCCTCTGACCTGATAACCACAGTATGTGGGAGCTCATATTCAACCACAGTATGTGGGAGCTCATTTTCAGGAAGGCCTAGTGAGGCCTATGACCTGATAACCACAGTATGTGGGAGCTCATATTCAAGAAGGCCTGGTGAGGCCTATAACTTGATAACCACAGAATGTGGGAGCTCATATTCAACCACAGTATGTGGGAGCTAATTTTCAGAAAGGCCTAGTGAGGCCTATGACCTGATAACCACATTATATTGGAGCTATATTCAAGAAGGCCTGGAGAGGCCTATAACTTGATAACCACAGTATGTTGGAGCTCATATTCAGGAAGGCCTGGTGAGGCCTATAACTTGATAACCACAGAATGTGGGAGCTCATATTCAACCACAGTATGTGGGAGCTAATTTTCAGGAAGGCCTAGTGAGGCCTATGACCTGATAACCATAATATGTGGGAGCTCATTCAACCATAGTATGTGGAAGCTCATATTCAGGAAGGCCTAGTGAGGCCTATAACCTGATAACCACATTACTCCTTTACAGTCAATTCCTGGGAGCTCACCTCAGTGAGGCCCAAGCACTGTCCGGTTGCAAAATGGGGACTGTCTGTTCAAGGAGGCCTGTTAAAACCTACTACCTGACCATCGAAAAAATCTTTAGATTTACTTTCTTACCCATAACATTTTGCCCCAGACTCTAAAACAGGAGACGTGGTCTGAAAAGAAACAGAAATATAGCTGCGAGCAGCGATTACGGGCCCAAGCCGGTGGCACCGCCACCCTGGTGCCTTTAGTTTAGTTACCTAAAGGCACCGGGGTGGTGGTGCCACCGGCTTTGGCCCTTCATCGCTGCTCGCAGCTATATTTATATATATATTATATATATATATATATATATATATATATATATATATATATATATATATATATATATATATATATATATATATATTAGAGGTGGGCATAGATTAATTTTTTTAATCTAGATTAATCTAGATTAATTTTGAAATTAATCTAGATTAATCTAGATTAAAATGGCTCATTTGAATTCTGCCGAAGGCATTCAGAATATGTGTGCTACCCAAATAATGACTATAAAAGTAAGTCTTTGAGAACGGGTTTCTCAAGTCAGGTGGCGCATTAGACCAGGGGCTCATCTCCTGTTTCCAAAATGCATCCCAAACTGCTTGAGAAAGCTGTTCTACTCACTGTAAAAGGTTACTACTGTACTGTTACCGTCCGTAGGCAACATTAGGTAGGCCTATTTTATTATCAACTACTAGCGATGTTGCCTAAAATCCATATTGTGATATACATTGCAGCCTCTTGCAATAACGATATTATAATAAAACCATTTCAGAACAGGTTACACAGACCCTGCTAAACAACTGCTAAATGTATTTTTTTTTAAAGGGTGTATGTAGTTTTGAGAACATATATTGTGCAAAACTGTAAGTATACAACATAATTTTGCAGATAAATAAAATGTAAGTACACTAGCTGCAGAGACTTAAGTAGGTCTAATGTTTATTATGGCTTGGAGCTTATGAAACCCCAAATTTAAAATTAGAATATTGTCTAACTGATGTCTTTTCAGTTAAAAGAAACACAACAACGATTCTTAAAATCGGGCGCAGACAGAGATTATGTTCTACACCACTCAGATATATTGGGAATAATACGCGCGCGCTGGTATTCAGTGATATGTTTCGTTTTGAATTTGAGGTGGTAGAACGGATAAGTCACGTTTTAACTTACCGAACTGTTACCTCACACACTCTGTCTATATAGTTTGCTGCTGCTCGTTGCACCGATCTTTTTCACCAGTTTTCACTTTCAGCTGTGTTACAGTGTTTACTTAAGATGACGACGAATATGATGCGTTGCAGCCGGGTGTTCCTCGCGGCCGCGGGTAGATTGCGTCATCATAGCTTGTGTAGCTTGAGCCAGCTCCGAACCCAACTTGGAGAATAGATTAACGGCGATATTTTTTTTATCGCGCGATAAGAGTCTCGCGTTAACGCAGCGCGTTAACGCCGATAACGGCCCACCACTAATATATATATATATATATATATATATATATATATATATATATATATATATATATATATATATATATATATATAAAAGACAGAAACCTTATTACCTTATTCTGATTTTATGATACAAAATATCAAAATATCCCACAACAAATCTTTTAAATTTAATGTAAAAATTAAAACGAAAGTAAGCACTGTTGGGCTCACGTAACCCTCTCATAGAATCAAAATGTTTCAGCATTTGCGATGTATTTGGATGCTAAACTATTCTTTATTATAGGCTTTGTTCTTCACTCG